>OZ024830.1:90745563-90875563 GCA_964016985.1 Anodontia alba | reverse complement strand
TGCGAGTTTCTGACTGGTAAGGGGATGATGTGTGTAGAATAAAAGCACCGCAAGCATAATACCCCGCCACAGCGATATAATCGTTTGCTGTTTAGGCCATCGATATGTATCAAAGTTAGCATTGCGTAATTGTCTGGAAAGAAAATGACGGAGGGACAAATAACAATCCTAAACCAGATCTTGATAATATCAATGGACAGATAACAATCCTATACCTGATCTTGATAATACCAATGCATATAGCAAGTTTGGTTAAAAGGCCTTGTTATTTGCTCAAGTTATCATCCGGAAACGAAAATATAGGCGTGTCTCGGGCAGATAACTCCGTAAAATTTGACGAAATTTGCCCACTAGCAATTCCAAACAAGATCTCCTCAATGCCAATGCATATAGCAAGTTTGGTTAAAATCCCTTGTTATTTACTCAAGTTATCGCCCGGAAACGAAAATATGGGCGTGTCTCGGGCAGATAACTCTGTAAAAAATTAACAAAATTAACCCATTAGTCTCCTTAATTAGATCTCCTTAATGTCAATGCATATAGCAAGTTTGGTTAAAATCCCTCGTTATTTACTAGTTACCGTCCGGAAACGAAAATATGGGCGTGTCTCGGGCAGATAACTCCGTAAAAATCTGAAGCAATTTGCCTATTAGCAATCCCAAACCAGATATCCACAATATCAATGCACATACCAAGTTTAGTGAAAATCCATTGATGTTTACTCAAGTTATCATCCGGATACGAAAAACGGACGGACGGACGTACGACTGACGGACGGACAGACAGACATACAGACATACAGACGTCCAACGTGAAACCATAATACCCCGCCGCTATTGTGTGGCGGGCTATAAAAATAGTCAAGGAGGTGTGTTTTACCTTTGTTAGATTAGAAATGTTGTAAAGTCATAGCGTGGTGCCAGGCTAAGAGGTCTGTAACTGCGTGAAATCTCCATAATACCCGAAATATTTCACAGTTTTTAAGAATTAGTACTTGATAATAATACTGGGATACTTTTCTTATTTCCCCATGAAAAAAAAATGCTGTGGATACTCGCCGATACAAGGCGCTTCTAATGAGTGCCCACAACAAATGTTTTTTATGGAGAGCTTGAGACAATTATCATCAAATAGGCCTACTCCTCCTCAGCAACTCATCTGACTTTAGTAAGACAATCCGTATTCATATATAGCAAAGTCGCTTGGACTTTCAACTCCCCTGACTTGTGTAAGGCAACCCAGTTTTTTTTTTTTTGTTTTTTTTTTTTTTTTTTTTTATGTAGCAAAGTCGCTTGAGTTTTCAACTCCTTTGATTTTTGTAAGACAACCCGTTTTTTGGACAATCGAGCCAAAATATGCATACACCAAAATTTCCTTAAGGTTGTTGTCCCCGTGTTTATTATTGACAAATGAAAGCAAAATAGAAAGGAAGGCAGTGATTAGGAATCGATACAATTATATCCCACACCTCCCATCAGAGACATCAAATGGAAAGAAACACAAACACGAAATAACTGGACCCCAATGGAAACATCACGAGCAGAAAGCCAAACGGTTAGTTACTTTCTCACAAAGTGGCCAAATGGCTATCCAAAACAAAAAGATGTAAGCGAAACACACGTTCAAAGACGAACTCATTACGAAAACATGCCTATTCAAATATACTGAAAATTTTCCCACTAAATAAATGAAATTTTTCAGATAAAAATTTCTGATAGTTTTCATATTTCTGCTCAAAACATAGATTGTGGGTACTCGTTAGAACCGCCTCGACGAGGCGGTTCTAACGAGTACCCATAATCTATGTTTCTGAGCAGAAATAAGAAAAATAATGTATACCCCTGTAAACCCCAGTTTTACTATATAAAAGTGGGGTATAAGGGGGTCAAAACTATATAGGCGTGTTTTCGTGATGATAACAAAAATAAACCATGACAGAAGAACCGCCTTGGAACAGTCAGTGAAAAGTATTTCACTGGGGGACTTAAATCGATTTCACGTGGCCACAATCCCCGCGCTTACTTCTGCCGCGGTTTAGACACAAGCCGTGCGTTTGTACGAAAAAACAGGTAACGGTTATTTATAGTCGCGTTATTCTTGTCACTATGACATCAGCGTTCCGTGTAAAGAGGGTTATATGTAAAACCTGGACTGGGATATTGGCAAAATAAGGCGTCTGATCAGGGTCTGCATTGTTTGCTTAAATTACAGGAAGTAAAAGCTCAACTGATACAATCGTAAGTCCCTATTCAGAACCATTTTCCCACCCTGTACTCAACAATCGACCCACCAGTGCTGTTCATCACAAAAACATGACTATATAATTTCGACCCCCTTAAACCCCACTTTTATATAGTAAAACTGGGGTTTACAGGGGTATACATTATTTTTCTTATTCCTGCTCAAAAACATAGATAGTGGGTACTCATTGGAACCGCCTCGCTGAGGCGGTTCCAATGAGTACCCACAATCTATGTTTAGAGCAGAAATATGAAAAATATCAGATTTTTTTAAACTGAAAACTTTCATTTTTCGGTGATAAAATTTTCAGTATATTTCAATAGGCATGTTTTCGTAATGAGTGTTTTGATCATGTAGCTAAGTCGTTTGGGCTTTCCTTATATAGCGAAGCCCATAGACTTACCAAGACAATGTTTTGACAGGAAAAAAATCATGATTTAGTCACAAAACGGCCTCTTGACTGAATACAGTCGAACATCGTTATCTCGAACTCGCCTATTTCGAATTACCGCTTATCTCGAAGTGAAAATCTGGTCCGTTTAACATGAAACTATGACAACAGGTAACAAAATAATGGGGAAAAGAGGAGAAATTGCTCCTCAGGAGCAATTTCTCCTCTTTTCCACATTATTTTATCGTATATATATTTCTAACTTCAGGAGTCAAATTACATACTCATTTGTTAAATTTGGTTGTTCAATTTATTATTTTACTCACTCTCTCAACTCTGATATGTCGAGGTACGGATATCTCGAAGTGTTTCAGTGAGTCCCTTGGAATTCGAGATAACGAGTCGACTGTACCTGTACTATTACCGAATACAAATTTTAGAGACCAGAGCATACCTTTTCCTTTCTTTTCTTTTCTTTGTTTGTTGGCTTTTTAGCTCTCCTGAGCTATGCTCAGGATGTGCTATTGTGATCACTTTTCGTTCGTCGTCCGTCCGTCTGGCGATGCGTCCGTCCGTCAACATTTTCAAACGACTTTTCCTCTAAAGCCGCTGAACCAATTTTGTTCAAATTTCATATGGAGCCTCTTTAGATTGGGGCAACGAAAGATTGCTAAAATGGTTGCGGTCCGTTGACCAAGCTGACCGCCAGGCCCATATATAATATAAAACATTTAAACATCTTCTTCTCCAAAACCGAGGATGCCTCGGGACTGAATCTTTGCACAAATCATCGGGGACGAGAGGTCTACCAAAGTTGCTAAAATAATTGTTGTACATTGACGTTTGACTTTTTGACGGCTAGGTCAACTTTGCTTCCGTATGCATTTGTATGGGAACCATACATTTGTATGGGAAAAATGTTGAGAATTTCAAACGACTTCTCCTCTGAAGCCTCTGGGCCAGTGATGCTCAAATTTCATGTGGAGCCGCCTTAGGTTGGGGGAACGAAAGATTGCTAAAATGGTCGCAGTCCATTGAACAAGATGGCCGCCATGCCCATATATGGTAAAAACCTTTTAAAATCTTCTTCTCCAGAACCAAATAAGCCATTGGGTCTTATCTTTGCACAGCTCCTCGGGGACAGGATATCTACCAAAATTGCTAAAATGATGCTTCTACGTTGACGTTTGACCTTTTTACTGCAAGGTCAAGTTTGCTTCCTCATGCATTTGTATGGGTCCTATACATTCATATGGGAAAATTGTTGAGAATTCACATTTTGGACATCTCCTCTATAATCCAGTTGAATCGAAACTTGATGATGAGCATTTGGGCGCTTATGAGACACAAAATATCTATATGAGCCGGTAGAATAGCTAAGATGGCCACCACAGCTGCCATCTTGAATTTTCGACATCTCTTCTCAAACCTTAGATCGCTTTAGCCGAAACTTGCTCTTTAGCAACAGGATGACTTCTGGGTCGAAACAAGCTAAAATTGTGTCTGTCGAAAATCCAAGATGGTCTCAATGGTTCTGCTCCATTGAACAAGATAGCCCCCAGAGTTGAAAAATAGAAAACCTTCAAACGACATCTCGTCGTTGGCCAGTGGCCTGATTTCAAAATATTTGCACAGAAGTATTCCACCAATGGCTCTCAACCAAAATAGCTTTGTTTGGCTGAACAAAATGGCGGCCAGAGCTAAAATTAGAAAAAAAAAACTTAAAAGACATCTCCTCCGCAGCCAGTGTCCTGATTTCAAAGTAATTTCACAGAAGTGTTCCTATTATGGCCCTTTACCAAAATTGCTAAAAACGTTCTGCTCGGCTGAACAAAATGGCTACCAGAGCTAAAAATAGTAAAAAAAAAACTTTAGACATCTCCTCCTTGGCCAGTGTCCTGATTTCAAAATGATTTCACACAAATGTTTCTCTTATCCCCCATTACCAAAATTGCCAAAATGGTTCTGCTCTGCTGAACAAAATGGTCACCAGAGCTGAAAATAGAAAAAAAAAACCTTTAAACGACATCTCCATGGCAAGATTTCAAAATAATTTCTCATCAATGTTCCTCTTATGCCCCTTTGCCAAAATTGCTAAAATTGTTCTGCTCTGCTGAACAAAATGGTTGCCAGAGCTAAAAATAAAAAAAAAAATTTTAAAGCACAGGATAAGTAGATGAACCAAATGACTTCTGAAAAATATTATTTTTTTTTACTTATGGTGTTTTAAAAAATTTCAGCATTTTAACATTATAAGCAAGATATCTCAAAAACTGTTTAAGCCATTGCCTTGTCATAAGAAAATTTGAAAAATGTTGCATGTCATGTGCATATCTGCAGTGGCGGTTTCACTCAGGTGGGCGAGTTGTGGCCCGTGGACCACTTGTTTATTGTTGTTGTTTTTTTTATCTATTCTGTCATCGAATAGTGGACATTTAGTCTCCCAAATACTGAGTAAATGTGTTTGGAAGAGAGATAAGTAAGTGTAATTAAATCACACTATATTTGCCCAAAATATTGGGACGCTTTGACTTAACCCTTAAAGCGCCGGTCACAACTATTGTCGTCTGCTTTGTCATCTGCTTGTGATTTTAAAAGTCATTTTTGCAAACAGTGTGGACCCAGATCAGACTGCTCCTTTAGGAGCAGTCTGATCAGTGTCCACACTGTTTGCCTGTATGCAAAAATAGGTTTGAAAAGTCTGCAGACGACATAAACAGACGACATTTTCAGATGCAGTTTTTCTTGGCGCTTTAAGGGTTAACTATACGTGTCATAAAATCTGAGCTACAAGCGGATGAACATGTGTATAAAATTCGTTTGATGGGTTGAAAAGACCCTGATCAGACGGTGCTGTGTCTGTTTTTGGTCGGCAATGTTTGCTCATGCTTTACTGTCCCAGTACTGGGTGAACAGTTACCCTCAATACCCTCTCTCCTTATTGGCCCGGCCGCAATGTCAATAGCCTCTGTCAGGAGATATTTCATTGGCTCGCTGTGATAAATCACGTAAACGCTTGCATTACTGCATTAGCACCGAAACGCAAAGCGTTTACGTAACTATCACATTTTGGTTTAACCTACATGTATCATGGTTACACGACCACTATATTTTGCTCCGAGCACGCCGAAACGCCGGTTCAGAGAACTGCTTCTCTGAATCGGCGTGCTTGGTGCAAAATAAACTGGTGGTGTAACGAATGATGCCTACAAAGTTGTGGATAAGAGGCGTATCAACATATGTAGTTTTCTTATTTCATCATGAAAACGTGTCATGGGTATTCGTAAGAAGCTCCGCCTTTGTGGAGAAATAAGGAAAAATCAATAAGTTTTGGTTCCAAAAAGCACGTGATCTTGAGCAATATGGTTACAAATACAGTCGACTCTCGTTATCTCGAATTCCAAGGGACTCACTGAAACACTTCGAGATATCCGTACCTCGACATATCAGAGTTGAGAGAGTGAGGGAAACAATAAATTGAACAACCACATTTAACAAATGAACATGTTATTTGACCCCTGAAGTTAGAAATATATATATATAATAATGTGGAAAAGAGGAGAAATTGCTCCTCAGGAGCAATTTATCCTCTTTTCCACATTATTTTGTTACCTATTGTCATAGTTTCATGTGACAACGTACCTTCTGACATACGCGTCCAAGGAAGTCTGATCTGAGTCTTCATTGTCTGCATGAAGAAATCATGATTATGATGATGATGATAATAATGGTGGTGGTAGTAGTGGTGGTGATGGTGTTGATCATAGCCGCAATCGATTTTTGGCTAACCAAATAACTGATAAATTATTTTGCATTAGGTTTTATGGGATCATGTTAGAAAGTCATTATAAAATCATTATTACTCATTTAATTGTTAAGGCGCTGATATATTTTTCAAGAACAATTATTCAGCAATTAAATGCACATTTTTTTTCTCATATTTTTGTAGTTTTGGTAAAACCGACCTTTTTTGCATCTCAGTGAAGGACACTACTATAGCCTCCCCCACCATCCCCTTTGACTATGTAAATGTTGCAGTGATGTATTTTTTTTTTCTAGTTTAATAAATGATTGCTAGATTATCTGAAAGATTTCCTTTAAGGCGCTGATAGGATTTTCTGCATATTTTAATTCTGTTTAATTTCATTACGAAAACACGCCTATATAATTTTGACCCCCTTAAACCCCAGTTTTATATAGTAAAACTGGGGTTTACAGGGGTGTACATTATTTTTCTTATTTCTGCTCAAAACATAGATTGTGAGTACTCGTTAGAACTGCCTCGATGAGGCGGTTCTAACGAGTACCCACAATCTATGTTTTGAGCCAGAAATAAGAAAAATATCAAATTTTTTTATCTGAAAATTTTCATTTTTTTTGGTGGAAAAATTGTCTATATATTTTAATAGGCGTGTTTTCGTAATGTGGTATACATATCAATCTTGTGAAATCAGGACATCACCGACCTTTTTGTATTTTTCTGAACTAAGAGCCATTAATTTTGCCTATATTTCACATCTTCCGATCGACCACGGAAATTCCCGATTGAATGTTGTCCTATTCATTATTAGCAAAGTTAAAATGGCAATGATTATCGATTAACCAACTGGACGAACCTCTGTCAAAATAAGATAATTCTGTCGCTGATAGTAAGTTACCTTTGTGGTATGTTAGTTCCCTTAATTTTTCAACTAACGGCGACCGGAATGTTGTTGTTGATGATGATGATGATGATGATGATGATGACGGTGGTGGTGGTGGTGGTGGTGGTGGTAGTAGTGATGATGATGATGATGATGATAGTGGTAATGGTGGTGATGATGATGATGATGATGATGATGATGATGATGATCGTGGTAGTGATGATGATGATGATGATGATGATGATGATGATGATGATGATGATGATGATGATAGTGATGATGATGATGATGATGATGATGATGATGATGATGATGATGATGATAGTGGTGGTGGTGTGATGATGATGATGATGATGATGATGATGATGATGATGATGATGATGATGATGATGATAGTGGTGGTGGAGATGTTGATAATGATGATGATGATGATGATGATGATGATGATACATATGATTTCATATCACTATTTTCTTATCGTTTTAACAGGTCTCATGCTGCTCAAAGGGAGACGTGAAGGACAAAAACAAGAAGCGGATGAACAGCCTCCTCCTCTTCAAGGTCAAAATTCAGAACCGGCACAGGGGACAAAAAGGTTCTTAGATGCACTGAAACGTGAACTGGAGGAAGCGGAAGAACAAATTGACGAACAGGGGCTAAAAGAGGAATGCAGGAACGAGGTATATGTATATATATAATGTTTTCATTAAATACAAGAATTTCTATAAAGTGTGGTTATATTAAAAAATAAACAGACATCCCTTCTATTGGAAATGGGTGGAATGGTCAAAGACTTAAGATAGAAGAGTCCACTCGGTATAAATAGGTTAATATCACAGAACCATCATATAAACTTTGTCATTTCTGAACTCTCAGATCCCCTCTTTATGTATTATACAAAGTGATGCCTTTACCTTTACCCTTATCCTGCTTACACGTCGATTTACCCTTTCAGCGGGTAGCAGTGGCGGATTCAGAGGGGGTTCGTGGGGTTCAGCCGAAACCCTTTGACTCAAAGTTTCATTTTCATGGGAAATTTTGGATAAATTTGGGATACCATATTTACTCTAGATGTTCACATCTCTTACTTCTAACCTTACACTTCTCTTCAACAAATCAATTTTACTTTCTATGAACGTATGTAAAATTGCTGGATGAGTGGCAAAACGTGTAGACCCTGATCAGACGCCGCGTTCTGCGGCGTCTGATCTGGGCATATGCAGTTTGCTTAGGCCTTTCTTTTTGTAAAGTACGGTAATTCGATCAAATCGAACACCCATCAGAAATCATCCTGGATCCGTCCCTGGGTAGGTCTGTTTGAGTGCATCTTAGGATCTAGAGGAACAAGGAGCATCCTTTAGTTCTAGGTTATCCACCAGGGGAGGGGGTGTACTTGATCATAAATCTTCGGTTGTCCACAGTCAACGCCAATCAGTGAAATAAGTCTCCAAAATTACAGTCAAGTTTCACTGTTTTCTGTTTTCTCCGTTTGTTTTCGTTTGTTTGTTTTGTGTTTGTTTCTTTGCTTTTTTTTTTGCTTTTTTTGTTTCGTATTTTTCGGTCACTCATCCGATACCACCAATCACATGCCAGTAACACCATATCACGTGATCGTCATGTGATCACGACTGATCCGACAATATTAAACCTTTTACATAAGGTTATTTGAATACAATCAGTGAAAAACAAGTAAATTACGGGTGCCGGGGTAAGGGTACCCCTTCCGTAGACCAAGGCCGTAAGACAATACAGCAGGATAGAGGTAAATTTTGATCAAACTAAACAGCTATAAACTATAATCGACCATTCTACATGCATCATCTAACAGAACGCGAGAACCAGTACTTTGTTTCGTTGGCAACGGAATAAAATCTAACAAAATAAGTATAAGCTTTCTCAAAAAGGTTGGTCCACGCTTCACACACAATAAATGTTAAAGCTGATTTTAATAGTCTTGGGTTCTTAACGTGTATGCAGATCTTGGCTAAATCGACTTAACTCCAAAATACAAAGGATGAGGTCTGAATGAGATCTCGTCTAAATGAGAATGACCCTCACTTTACAAAAAAAAAACAATTACAGCAAATTTACACCACCTTTTCTTGAGGCTTACCTAATCAAAACTCATATAAGTACATTGTAGTTATAAATATATCAAAGTTTTTGTCACGCTGTCCCGGGAATGGTATGAATTGCGCTTAGCAGTACAAATGCATCCACCCACTTTAAGAGTGAAAATGTCAGAATTGGTGTATATTCCATAACCTTTGATAAAATAACCTTTTAGAATATCTACATGTGTGGTGTACTGAAACGGTGCATGTGACAGGAGAATATGAAGGTGCTCCAGCTAGTCCCGGGTTTTAGTTAAAGACAACAGGCATAAGGTCAGTGATGCAGTGTGGGTCAACAACGGATTTACTTCCGTGTCCCAACCAAACTCTATGTAGTTGTCTCCGCCCATGGACATAGACAATAGCAGCAACAAAGTCAATGCTCAGGCCACTACAAGTATTAGCTTTCGAAAAAAGCTTAGTTTACGCTTAGCACACAATGTGTGCTAAGCGTAGACCAAGCTTTTTGTGAAAGCTAATACTTGGTTATAACAGCGTTGAGCAGTCCATGTATAGTAGCATTGAACCAGTCCTTGATCTTTCATTAAGTGCTTCCGGAGCAATGACAAAGACTTAGATTGTCTACCGTGGGCGTAGACAAAGAGATGCATATGTGTTACTTGTGAACCTCTCCAAAAAAAAACAAAAAAAAAACAAAAAAACGACATCATGACATACGCCCAGTAAAGATTCAGATCACCCTTCATAATACTGCATGGGCTTTAAATATTCTGTTAGCGAACAGCGTCGACCCTGACAACGCTGTGCTGATGTCCAGGCACTGATAACACGTAACGGAAGGGCGTTTTTCTTCAGTTTGGAGATTCCCACTTATAGGCGTTTTTTTCCTAATTTTCAGATGACAGACAGACTGAAGGAAATGCGTAAGTATTCTATTTGGTACACGGGGATTATCCGAGAAAAAACGTCAATAAAATTAATTATTTTCCTATTTACCCCTTAGTATTCAGACACCTAAACGCCTTACCTTATTGCGCTAAACTTTGAGCGCTTTCATATTACTACCTGATGATGTGCCTGCAAAATTTATGGATGAGTACATTACGAAAACACGCCTACTCAAATATATTGAAAATTTTACAACCAAAAAAAGAAATTGTTCAGATAAAAAATTCTGATATTTTTCATATATCTGCTCAAAACATAGATTGTGGGTACTCGTTAGAACCGCCTCGCCGGGGCGGTTCTAACGATTACCCACAATCTATGTTTTTTAGCATATTTGGAAAAATAATGTATACCCCTGTAAAGCCCAGTTTTACTATATAAAAGTGGGGTTTAAGGGGGTCAAAATTATATAGGCGTGTTTTCGTGATGAGCAAACAGTGTAGCTGCTGATACTGATCAGACGCCGCGTTTTGCGACGTCTGATCTTGGGCGTCATTGTTTGCTCAGGCGTGTCTGTGCGAAAACTGAGGGCATATACGGTAATGTTTATTATTGACACACGTGGAAAAAATCTGTGATTAAAAACTTGTGTTTTTGTTGTTTTTTTTTTTTTTATCTTTAAAGACTCCATATTCCTCAAAAAACGGACATTTTTTATCCAAGGAAGGTTTAATGATATGATATATAGGATTAATACGATCATAAAATGTGGCATCTGACAGCCTGTAAAATTTCAGTTAGTCTCTCGTTTTTAAACGGGATCAAAACTAAAATGATTTTTTATCGTGTCTCTGAATTAATATTGGTAATATTAATTCAGAGAGACAATAAAAATCATTTCATTTCAAGAACGAGACACTAACTGAAATTCTACAGGCTATCAGGTGCCACATGTTTCGGATTGTATTAATACCATATGTCAATTTATTAATCCGTTCTTGGATAATAAAATGTCTATTTTTGAGGAATATGGAGCCTTTAAATGTACATTAAATGTATTTTTTTAGAATATGATTATGCCACGGTCTGACATTACGAAAACACGCCTATTCAAATATATAGAAATTTTTAAATCCTAAAACAGAAAATTTTCAGATCAAAAATCTCTGATATTTTTCATATTCCTGTTCAAAATATAGTTAGTGGGTACTCGTTAAAACCGCCTCGTCGAGGCGGTTCTAACGAGTACCCACAATTTATGTTTTTGAGCAGAAATAAGAAAAATAAAGTATACCACTGTAAACCCCAGTTTTACTATATAAAAGTGGAGTTTGAGGGGGTCAAAATTATATAGGCGTGTTTTCGTGATGCAAAGGGGTCTTATGGCAAATTTTGATAGTTTGAACCTTTATATATTCTGACAAATCCATTCACATAGATTCATTTCAGAAAAGCTCAATAATATATCAAAAAGCATTACAAAGATAAGTGTTTTTAAGTTATTTTTGGGTGTCAAGTCTGAGAATCTAATTCAGAAAACGTTAAGACGTCATATAACATTCCCAACTTTATCTTCAAGACGAGAGCAACGACGAAACGACGTTGCTGTACAGTTTTAACATTCATTTCGAAAACACGCCTATTCAAATATATTGAAAATTTTACGACCAAAAAATGAAAATTTTCAGATAAAAAAAACTCTTATATTTTTCATATTTCTGCTCAAAACATAGATTGTGGGTACTCGTTAGAACTGCCTCGCCTTGTGGGTTCTCGTTAGAAACGCCTCGACGAGGCGGTTCTAACGAGTACCCAAAACCTATGTTTTGAGCAGAAATAAGAAAATTAATGTATACCCCTGTAAACCCCAGTACTACTGTATAAAAGTGGGGTTAAAGGGGGTCAAAATTATATAGATATGTTTTCGTGATAAATACTTTATGTTTCCTTCATAAATATGGCTACTTATCCTGCAATGTGAATGAAAGTTCATTACGAAAACATGCCTATTCAAATATATTGAAAATTTTACAATCAAAAAAGGAAAATTTTCAGATAAAAAATTCTGATAACTTTCATATACCTGCTCAAAATATAAATTGTGAGTACTCGTTAGAACCGCCTCAGCGAGGCGGTTCTAACGAGAACACACAACCTGTGTTTGAGCAGGGATATGAAAATATCAAAAATTTTATCTGAAAATTTTCTTTTTTTAGTTGTAAAATTTTCAATATGTTTGAATAGGGTTATTTTCGAAATGAAATATAAACTATACAATAGTGAAGTACGGGGAGACGATTTGCGGCCGCTACAGTGCACTAAAATTATCTGTAGTGAAGTAAAATAGGTTCTAAGAGGAATTACGCTATAGAGCAATGAACAAACTCCTACAACTGGCAACAGCTGAACTATAAAGTTTCCGAGCCAGACTAGCTAGTTTCGGCCTATTACTGAGGCCTATAACCCTCACTGTTTTCCTCTTCTTTTTTTTTTTTTTTTTTTTTTTTTTTTTTTTTTTTTTTTTTTCAAAGTCCTGGAATGGACTGGATGATCACAAAAGACTCGAAAATAAAAAGTACACTATAGTAAAGTATGGGAAGACTTTTTACGGTCGCTGCAACGCACAAAAGCCACTTAAAGCGAAGAAAATAGTCTCTTAAAGGAATTACTTTTCAGAGCAATGAACACTCACAAAACTGCAGCTGAAGTATTAAGTTTTCTGGGCCAGACTTGCTAGTTTCAGCCAAATAGGCCTCATCAGTGACAATCATATAACACATTACGAATACACGCCTATTCAAATATACTGAAACTTTTACTACAAAAAAAAAAAAAACTGAAAATTTTCAGATAAAAAATTCTGACATTTTTCACATTTCTGCTCAAAACATAGATTGTGGGTACTCGTTAGAACCGCCTCATCGAGGCGGTTCTAACGAGTACCCACAATCTATGTTTTCGAGCACAAATAAGAAAAATAATGTATACCCCTGTAAACCCCAGTTTTACTGTATAAAATTGGGGTTTAAGGGGGTCAAATTTACATAGGCATGTTTTCGTGATGAAAAATCCCACATTGTGCACAATGATCACAAAGGACCAGAAAGTATCAACTTCACTACGGTGAAATATGTTGAGGCGTTTTGCCGTCACCAACGGCACTAACACCAGCTGTACCATTAAGAAAACATGCCGATTCAAATATATTGAAATTTTAACCACCAAAAAATGAAAATTTTCAGATAAAAACTTCTTATATTTTTCATACTTCTATTCAAAACATAGATTGTGGGTACTCGTTAGAACCGCCTCGTCGAGGCGGTTCGAACGAGTACCCACAATCCATGTTTTGAGCAGAAATATGAAAAATAACTTATACCCCTGCAAACCCCAGTTTTACTATATAAAAGTGGGGTTTAAGGGGGTCAAAATTATATAGTTATGTTTTCGTGATGATAGTGAAGATAGTTTTACTCTAAACGAAATCCTGTTTTTAGGTAAAGGCAGAAAATATCTAAAATACATGTATTTTAATCTGCTATTTTGAACTCAGCATTTTGATGGTTAATCATTGATTTGACTCTGTTTCAGACGATGTTTGCGATGGAGGTAAGTATCTCATTATGCAATCTCTTTTACGAGGGTTCTCTCTGGTATGTCCTTGCGTATCTATGGTGTTAGGCGGGCGATGTGCGTATGTGTGTGTGTGTTTGTTTAGTACAGTAAATCAACACCAACACGAAATAATCTTTATCATGTATTAACATCAACGTTTCGCCATCACGGCTTCTTCAGGATGTAATAAACAATAGATATAGATGACGTCGCGCACGTAAACGTAACGTGATGCGATGCGCCACGCCAGCTACGTCACATAAGATATAGCGGCAATGTACAATAATGCAAGTTATCCGGGACACAGCAATTCCCACAGTACACAAGTATGCGACAAGCGAAGACCAAGATCAGCCTGCGCATCCGCGCAGCCAGATAAAAGTCACCACCGGCCGCATAAAGTATATATATGATCCCGGCCTTCTACAGAGCGCACAGCGAAGACCCAGATCAGCCCGCGTGGGTGCGCAAGCTGATCCGAGCCTTAGCCGGGCGCGCATGCAAAATTAACGAACAGCCGCGTAACGGATAAAATACTACAGGTCCAGGCACAGCAGACCTCCAGGAGGAAGTATTACCGGCCAGCAAAATAAAAGAATCAGGCTGCGCAACCGCGCAGGCTGACCAATTATTAAGCTGTTGGCAAGGATACCAAGATACCAATATGTAACTTAGTATAGACCCAACCAGGCTGCGCTACCGCGCAGACTGAAAAGGCATAGACACGAACCAGCATCCTGGGGCCAGCCGTACCCAGACGCAAAAGCAGACTAGCAAAACAAAATACTGGATCAATGTTGATGCAAGTTATTCCTATAGCGCATATTAAAAAAAAGTATTAATAGGAACAAACAAATTGTACGCTAGTCTACTTAATAGTATAAAGAAGCTTTGAATTCATGCCTTTTGGATACAAAGTGTCAAGTTTATGAATCCAGTAAGTTTCCTTACAAAGACGATCCATCTCATTATTGACAACATCGATAGGAACAAATCTAAAATCGTCAACTGAATGAGAATCCGAGTTGAAATGTAAAGCGACATTAGTAGCATAGCCTTGACCATCGTAAGTACTAATATCAAATCTATGACTATTCATACGTCTGGAAACTTGTTGATTTGTTTGACCAATGTATTGCATGTTACAACGTTTACATTCTGTCAGATAAATGACATTCTGAGACGTGCAACTTGTTGAAAACCGCATTTTGAAAGACGCTTGAGTGCTCCTATTGGTAAAAACGTCAGTTTTAATAATATTTTTACAATGAGAGCATCGACGTCGGTCCCATGTTTGAGAAAAATGATGAGTTTCATCAACGAAGGACGAGTGTACCAGGTAATCACGTAAATTCTTAGGTCGTTTAAACGCCAAAATAGGTTTATAAGAGTGTACAGAATTAACGCTAGCACTCTGCGACAGCTGTAACAAGTCCCAGTATTTGTTTATAACCAGACCTATGTTAGGCAAAGACGGGTTGTATTCAATGACAAAAGGGATAACATTTTTATCTCCCGTTTTGATTGATGTGTGTTTGTGTAAGAGAGAGAGAGAGATGGAAAGAGAGAGAGAGAGAGAGAGAGAGAGAGAGAGAGAGAGAGAGAGAGAGAGAGAGAGAGAGATCACGCAAGTTATATACGTTTAACGTGTGAAATTTGTTTTTATTACAATCAGTAAAACAATGAAAATAATGAAAAACAGTGAAACAGTCTAAAATTAAAGCTGTTAAAATATTAATGAATGTCACAATGCTGATACAGCTTCAACTTCCAAATATATGTAAAATCCGCACAGGGGTCCTCTGCCTCACCAGTGAAACATCACAGTGAAACGCACATAATCACAAACACAATGGTGAAACAAAGCAAATGTCTCAATTGCGATTTGCAGCCAGAATACGAAAACCACCAATATGACACGTTGGGCCCTGTCACAGACAATGATTGAGGAGGGAGGCATCATGTAGTTTGAGGACAGATTGAGCGTACTTCAATTAAAGAGGGATCATTGGGTTAACAACAATGCATGTACATGTGTACTTAACCGAAGAACCCTCAACCAATCTTCCAGGAGGCTGCTTTTGGGTCGATTGTTTACAATCAGTCCATAGTATAAATACAGTCGACTCTCGTTATTTCGAATTCCAAGGGACTCACTGAAATACTTCGAGATATCCGTACTTCGACATATCAGAGTTGAGAGAGTGAGGAAAACAACAAATTGAACAACCACATTTAACAAATGAATGTGTAATTTGACTCCTGAAGGAAATATATATAAAATAATGTGGAGTAGAGGAGAAATTGCTCCTTAGGAGCAATTTCTCCTCTTTTCCACATTATTTTGTATACCTGTTGTCATAGTTTCATGTTAAAACAGGGACCAGATTTTCACCTCGAGATAAGTGGTAATTCGAAATAAGCGAGTTCGAGATAACGAGGTTCGACTGTACATCATAATTTCCTTAATGGTGTTGTCCACGTAGTTACCATTGACCAATGAAATCAAATCGCGCGTTTATACGAAAGCCAGGTAGCAATTATTTATAGCAGCACTGTTCTTTTCGCTGTGACGCCAGAGTGCAGTGTAAAGATGGTTTTGACTGTGACATTAATAAACAGTGCAGACCCAGATCGGACACAGCATATCGCGGCGTCAGATCAGGATCTGCACTGTTTGCTTAATTTACAGGAGGCTGAGGGTTAAATGAAACAGCCTGTCCCTGTTCAGGACAATTTTCCCAGCTAACATTCAGAGACAATCAGCAACCAGTGCTGTCAGTGTTTTGATTCTCTAAAGTAATTTCACAACTAGTGCTGTCAGTGCTTTGATTCTCTAAAGTAATTTCACAACTAGTGTTGTTAGTGTTTTGATTCTCTAAAGTCATTTCACAACTAGTGCTATCAGTGTTTTGATTCTCTAAAGTAATGTTACAACTAGTGCTGTCAGTGCTTTGATTCTCTAAAGTCATTTCACAACTAGTGCTGTCAATGTTTTGATTCTCTAAAGTCATTTCACAACTAGTGCTATCAGTGTTTTGATTCTTTAAAGTCATTTCGCAACTAGTACTGTCAGTGCTTTGATTCTCTGAATTTCACAACTAGTGCTGTCAGTGCTTTGATTCTCTAAAATAATTTAACAACTAGTACTCTCAGTGTTTTGATTCTCTGAATTTTAAAACTAGTGCTGTCAGTGCTTTGATTCTTTAAAGTAATTTCACAACTAGTGCTGTCAGTGCTTTGATTCTCTAAAGTAATTTCACAACTAGTGTTGTCAGTGCTCAGATTCTCTGAATTTCAGAACTAGTGCTGTCAGTGCTTTGATTCTCTAAAGTAATTTCACAACTAGTATTGTCAGTGTTTTGATTCTCTGAATTTCACAACTAGTGCTGTCAGTGCTTTGATTCTCTAAAGTAATGTCACAACTAGTGCTGTCAGTGCTTTGATTCTCTAAAGTAATTTCACAACTAGTAATGTCAGTGCTTTGATTCTCTGAATTTCACAACTAGTGCTGTCAGTGCTTTGATTCTCTGAAGTAATTTCACAACTTGTGCTGTCAGTGCTTTGATTCTCTGAAGTAATTTCACAACAAGTGCTGTCAATGCTTTGATTCTCTGAAGTAATTTCACAACTAGTGCTGTCAGTGCTTTGTTTCTCTGAAATCATTTCACAACTAGTGCTATCAGTGCTCATCGTATCAATGATTTATACGAATACTAGGAATGTATGGTATATTTTATTTATTTTCACTTTACAGAGGATCCACCTGAGGGATGTATAGCCGTTGCGGTAAACATTTTATCACTCCTCTCTCTCTCCCTCCCTTCCCCCCCCCTCTCTCTCTCTCTCTCTCTCTCTCTCTCTCTCTCTCTCTCTCTCTCTGTCTCTCTCTCTCTCTCTGTCTCTCTCTCTCTCTCAGTAACACACACACACACACACACACACACACACACACACACACACACACACACACACACACACACACACACACACACGAGGCATAAAATATTTCTAATAAATTTTATTCATTGAAAATTTATAATAGATAAGCACGCTTACGCACGACAGACGCAGATCTCAATTTACTCTCCTTTCGACATATTTAAGAAAGCCTTGTGCTTTACGAAGAAAAAGTAAATTTGCAAACTTTTAGCATGATTTAATGCAAAACCGTTTGTCGTAACTACCTGTGTACAAAAAAAGTTAATTCAGGAGATGATTCATAAAATATCTATTCAAATATACTAAAAAATTTTACCACCAAAAAATGAAAATTTTCACATAAAAAATTCTGATATTTTTCAAATTTCTCCTCAAAACATAGATTGTGGGTACTCGTTAGAACCGCCTCGACGACGAGGCGGTTCTAACGAGTATCCACAATCTATGTGTTTGAGCAGAATTAGACAAATAATGTATACTTTTGTAAACCCCAGTTTTGCTATATAAAAGTGGGGTTTAAGGGGGTCAGAATTATATAGGCATGTTTTCGTGATGACATATGTGAACTTAAATGAATTAAATATTGTTTAAACCAAAGTTAATTCTGTTCATTGATTTAAAAAAAAACAAAAAAAAAAACGAATATATTTATTTTCACATATAGTAAAATTGGCTGCGAAACATGCAAAAAGCGATAGGGCAGGTAGTTTGGATGTAGATTTTCAACAAGTGTCAACTGTTCATTTTTTTTTTTTTTTTTTTTTAATTTTCACAATATTGTTATGGAACATCAATAATTTGAAAAAACAAACAAACAAAAAAACACTTTACTTTACTATAGAAATTGCAATTTTATGTCCTAAATTATTTTATTTAAAGCTAAATATTTGAGAACAAAATACAGGAAAATAAAAGACAAATGGTTTCTGATGAGATCATTACGAAAACACGCCTATTCAAATATATAGAAAATTCCTCCTCCAAAAACTGAAAATTTTCAGATAAAATCTCTGATCTTTTTCATATTTCCGCTCAAAACATATATTGTGGGTACTCGTTAGAACCGCCTTGGCGAGGCGGTTCTAACGAGTACCCACAATCTATGTTTTGAGCAGAAATAAGAAAAATAATGTATACTCCTGTAAACCCCAGTTTTACTATATAAAAATGAGGTTTAAGGGGATCAACATTATATAGGCTTGTTTTCGTGATATACAGTTAAGCAGAACAAAATATTTTCATTTAAAATAAAACGCCAAGCAAAAAACCCAGTAAGCATTCTACAAAAATCTATAGCGGGCCGTTATCGATCGACCCGTCAGCCGATAACGGCCCGCTATAGATTTATAAAGAATGTTAGCTGGGAACGTCTTTTCGAGGGAAGTCGAAGGGACTGTGGCTGTTCACATACACTGTTTCTCAATGCGATGCTGATTTTTATCTATTTCTGTTATAGGGTGCGAAAGCTTTAATGAGCTTCATTGGAGCAACCCCAGAGGAGTTCATTCCCGAATTGGGTATGTACGGAAACATTATTATTCAGGCTGTGTCCTTGAGTGTGTTTGTATGTGTGCGTGCGTATCTGTATCTAATCATTCTAAGAAATTTGTATACCTACCGTATTTACCGTATATATTCGTACAAACTGACCTGGGCAAACAGCGTAGACCCAGATTAGGCGCCGCAGAACACAGCGTCTTATCAAGATCTAAACTGTTTGCTTCTCATCCAGCAATTTTTAGACACAACATTGGGTAGTACATTGAACTTGTTCAAATTTTAGAACAAGTATGGTAAGGAATTGAGGGGTCCGAATACTTAGCGTAAATACGGTTATGAAGTGTTCTCCTAGTTTCCCTATAATTCAATACGAAAACACGCCTATTCAAATATATTGAAAATTTCACCACCAAAATCTGAAAGTTTTCAGATAAAAATTCTGGGATTTTTTTTTATATTTCTGCTCAAAACATAGATTGTGGGTACTCGTTAGAACCACCTCGACGAGGCGGTTCTAAGGAGCACCGACAATCTATGTTTTTGAGCAGAAATAAGAAAAATAACGTATATCTCTGTAAACCCCAGTTTTGCTATATATAAATGTGGGCTTTTACAGGGTCAAAAATATAGGTATGTTTTCGTGACCATCACGAAAACATGCCTATATAGTTTTGACCCCCATAAACCCCACTTTTATGTAGTAAAACTGGGGTTTACAGGGGTATACATTATTTTTCTTATTTCTGTTTAAAAATATAGATTGTGGGTACTCGTTTGAACCGCCTCATCGAGGCGGTTCTAACGAGTACACACAATCTATGTTTTGATCAGAATTATGAAAAATATCAGAGTTTTTTATCTGAAAATTTTCAGTTTTTGGAGGTGAAATTTTCTATATATTTGAATAGGCGTGTTTTCGTAATGGTATACTAAAAACAGGGGTATGCCGGGATTGGCATTATTAGGTAGATCCTCTGAGCCGAGTTGTTCAAAGCATCGTTAGCTTCACGAGCTCATGAATGGCAAACTCGTTAATTGTTGCAGCGAAGGTATTTTTAAATACATTTATATTCCTGCTGCAAAAATGCCTGTAGCTTTTGAAATGCAAAAGCTACTCAAATTTTACAGCAAAAAATATCAATGTAATTGCCATACTTCAGGATAGAAATTTCAACGTTACGCTAGCTAATAACTTCGTGAAGTTTCGAACATCTGGGCCCAGAATTCTGCATCGAAACCCGCATTTTAATGTATTTTGTAAAGTTATGACAACTTTTTTCATGCATAAATCTGAATTAACCGGCCTTTAAAAATAAAGTTTTCATCATTTTCCACATTATAAGGTGAAAATGAAATGGCTTATATAACTAAGCCAAATTACTCAATCAAGAAGTTACCAAAATTAACCAGGGCCCAGTTGTTCAAAGCTAACGATGTCGTTAGTTAACGATTCGTTAAAATTTACATCGAATGATACGCAAATATATTGAAATTTTTTGCTGAAAAAATGTGAGTAGCTTTTGCAGTGCAAAAGCTAACATTTTTTCAGCAAAAACTGTCAGAATAATGTATATTGAATCTGCTAAAACAGTTAACGAAATGACCCTTAACGAGCTCGTTAAGCTAACGACGCTTTGAACAACTGGGCCCAGATCCACATCATACTTACTGTTGGCTTCTTTGTGTTCTTAGACAATATTATTTTTTCTGTGTAATCTATGTTATTATGAGAGAGAGAGAGAGAGAGAGAGAGAGAGAGAGAGAGAGAGAAAAGAGAGAGAGAGAGAGAGAGAGAGAGGGGGTGGGGGGAGGGAGGGAGGGAGAGAGAGAGAGAGAGGGAGGAAGGGAGGGAGGGAAGTAGGGAGGAGGGTGGGAGGGAGGGAGAGAGAGAGGGAGACAGACAGACAGAGATATGGGAGGAGAGGGAGGGAGGGAGAAAGAGAGGGAGGGAGAGAGAGAGATTAAAGTTTCAAAGAAATTAAGAACCATCATGTTACTGAAGAATTTCTTAAAAGAAATACGTTCATCTCTTTTCTTGTGCTGTGTGGAATGTTTTCAGAAATAAAGAACATCCAGACTTTCCATTTTCGGACTGTAATTTACCTTACATTATTATTTATTGATTCGCCCCACCGCTAGCAAAGCTTGGGGCCAGTTCCGTTTGTACGGCTGTCCGTGGTTCCGTACCATTAACCCATTGTAGTCTGGAGACCCCTAAACGGGCAAAACGCGACGTCTGATCAGGGTCTTCACTGTTAGAAAATAGTTCAACCACTTTTATTTCGGAATATCTAAATCACATGGCCTGACATACCTAAAATTGAAATTAGAACCTTCCAGTGTATAGTGTGGGAGAGTTCATTCAGTCTAAAATGGGTTAAACAGCTTGACTATTTTCATGAAACTTTACACAAATACTAAGCTTGACTGATGAGACGATCTGTCGTGATTGTGATTGAGAACGTTATCAAGCCAAATTTTCGTCCGGCGAGTGGCTTTGGCCACTTTGTGGCATTATCTTGTTTATTATTTAATTAACTATATCTGCTTTGATTGACTATTAAACTCAAAATTTTTAGAAGTATCTCTCAGCAGGCACACATTGTTGAAACAACATCAATTCAACGTTTATTCAACGTCAAGCCGTTGAATCAACGTTGAATTGACGTTATTTTAACGTTGTGTGCCCGCTGGGAGCTTATACATAACCATTTTGGTATTTTTTCCAGCTGAGGTCTGCCTTGAAGTAGTAAGTGGTAAGTACCTTATTATGTAAATACCTAGATAGCTGCTCCGTAACTTTCCGAAACGGTTTCGTAACCTTCCGTAACAGTTTCGTATTCCTCGTACAGTATCATTTTAATCTTAGAGAGCTGTAGGCGGAATACGCAGAGATCTGTGATATTTACAGTGCACAAAATTATGTAAGAAATATTCAAATATATGTAAGAATAAAAAAATTTCAAATTAGAATATATCTAAGATACGCTTGCTAAGATATTAAAGCAATTGCAAATTTACTTCTGAGTAAAGCGTCATGCATTAAAAAACGACAATCTGAAAGATGACAGCACATGCCGTATCTCACACTGTGAGATACAATCTCACAGAATTTGGACCATCTGGAAGGCAATTCCCATAAAAAATTCAAATCTCACAGAATTTTCAGACCATTTTACAATAGATTTTATGAAAAAATAATCATAAATCAATCAAACGCTGGTTTGGTTTCACAAGCTTCTTACATGAAGCAAAAGGACTTTAGACAATATTAGGGGAGCTCCAAAGTGATGTTCAAGAAAATCTCACAGAATTGTGTCAAATCTCCCTTAAAATTTTGCCATGTTTCACACATTTTAGTCCCAAAGCTTATTGCATGTATGTGAAAGCAAGGAACATAGTGTTAAACTGTTATAATTCAGGGCCCGGTTGTTCAAAGCGTCGTTAGCTTAACGACGTCGTTAAGGGTCATTTCGTTAACTGTATTAGCTGATCCAATACACAATATTCTGATATTTTTTGCTGAAAAAATGTGAGTAGCTTTTGCACTGCAAAAGCTACTCACATTTTTTCAGCAAAACATTTCAGAATATTTGCGTATCACTCGATGTAAATTTTAACGAATCGTTAACTAACGACGTCGTTAGCTTTGAATATCTGGGCCCAGAAGTTTCTATGAAAAATAAAACAAAATAAAATGTCGTTTGATACGAATCTTGTCTGATGCTTTTAGAGTATAAACAAATACAATTTAGGTTTTTCATATCAAATTTACTGTGTGAAAAGTGGGTTTGGATCCCGCTTCACCCCACCTCCACTCTCACAATCCATTCCACTGTTAATTTTCGGAGTGCTACCATTTTATTGTCCAAGGCTTAATTAACCTTAACCACACACTGGGCAAATTCTGCAGACGACAAATTGACTTTTTTTCTTATTTTCCAGAAAATAGTTTTTGATATCCATGCAAATTGTCTCCTTAGGAATAAATAAGAAACCTATTACCCATTTCTCGTCTGCTCAGTTTGGCTAAAGAACGATAAAGGTTAAATTTCTGGATTTCCGTACTAAAGCTGTGTATTGGGACCATTACGGAAACACGCCTATTCAAATATATTGAAAATTTCACCACCAAAAACTGAAAGTTTTCAGACAAATATTCTGATATTTTTTTTATAACGAGTACCCACAATCTATGTTTTGAGCAGAAATAAGAAAAATAATGTATACCCCTCTAAACCAAAGTTTTACAATATAAAAATGGGGTTTAAGGGGGTTAAAATTATATAGGTATGTTTTCGTGATGAAGAGGCCTGAGCAAATTGTGTAGATACAGCTCTGATGCCACAGAAAGCAGCCTTTGATCAGAGTCTACACTGATTGCCACTCATCGAGCACTTTCTAGATACATCACAAGGTAATATATGTACATGTAATTCCAACTCAACCCTTTTTATACACATTTCACGCTATTTTGATTGGTCGAAGGAAAAGTTTTTCAGTTCAATTAAGTCAAAAGCAAGAACCCGTCGGATCTATTTTCTTTCCGCCGTCTCAAAAAATTGACATCTTTGGAAACAGTTGTATTATTTTGATGACAAAACTGGAATTATAAAAAATAATTATTTATTTTCTGGATGTGTATCGATTATTTTTGTGGCTGTGTATCGACGTTTTGACTCCGGCGAATCATTCAAAAAAAAAAAAAAAAAAAAAAAAAAAAAAAAAAACTAAACACAGAGCCGGGCTTTTTTTCAGTTTGTGAGTGGTTCGCCGGTTTTTACAAATCGATATTATCCACAAAAATAATTATTTCATTCCTATAGTCGATAACAAATTATCTTTTATACCACACATCAAAGCTTTAAAAGCTAAATGTCTTAAAGCACTTGATATTCTTAAAGTTCTCTCCAGTTCCGACTGGGGAGGAGATCGTACTGTTCTTTTAAATCTTTATAGATCTTTAATTCGATCTAAACTGGATTATGGATCCATAGTTTATGGATCCACTAGAAAATCTTATTTGAATCTTTGGATACTATTCATCACCAAGGTTTACGTCTGGCTCTAGGGGCTTTTCGTACTTCCCCCGTCGAAAGTTTATACGCTGAATCAAATGAACCATCATTGTATATAAGAAGAGAGAAATTGTCTCTTCAATATGTTACTAAATTAGCCGCCAATCCACGTAATTCAGCTCATGATTGTGTTTTTAACCCTAAATATGAAAGATTTTATAATAATAAACCAACAGCTATTAAACCCCTTGGCCTGAGAATACAACCGTTACTTGAAGAGGCCAATATCAATATTAAAAATGTTCAGCATTTTTCTTTTCCATCAAAAGAGCCATGGACGTTAAACCCTCCAAAGATTATTTTAGACCTTCATAAAAATAAAAAAACAGAAGTTGAGTCGCATATTTTTAAGAATGAATTTTTAGAAATCAAATCAAATTATAAACACTACCTGTCAATTTATACAGATGGTTCGAAACAAGATGAGAAAGTTGCTTGTTCTGTCATTAGTCCAAATTTTACTGACAGTATCAGATTACCTGATAATAGCTCCATTTTTACCGCCGAAGCCAAGGCAATTGATATTGCACTTTACCATATCAGAGATCAGTCTGAAAAACAGTTTATCATTTATTCAGATTCTCTTTCTGTATTAAAATCTCTTAAAGCTTTACACCATAGAAACCCATTAATTCAGCAAATTCTTAAAAAATATTATTATCTTTCCGCTTCAAAAGAAATTGTATTTTGTTGGCTTCCCAGCCACGTAAATATTCGTGGAAATGAATTAGCAGATTCAGAAGCCAAATCTGCATTATCCTTAGTAATAACCAATTTCAAAATTCCTCACTCCGACTTTAAATCAAACGTCTGTCAATACATCAACAACAAATGTCAGTCTGTTTGGGAAACACAAACTTATAATAAATTAAATGAAATCAAACCAAATTTTAACAGCAAATGCACATTCTCTAATCTCAGCAGAAAAGAACAAACAAAAATCACGAGATGTAGACTTGGACACACTAGAATTACTCATTCTTATATTTTAAACAATGAACAAGCTCCATTCTGCATTCCTTGTAATGAACCTTTCACAGTCAAACATTTTCTTATCACTTGTGCTGAATTTAATCACATTCGCACAAAGTATTTTAGTATAAAAACTATAAAGGAACTTTTTGATATGCCAACTCAGAAAATACTCGACTTTCTTAAAGAGATCGGACTTTTTAATAAAATATGATCAGTATTTTTAATCACTTAAAATCATTGATACTTTATCTCTTTAAAATAAACACATCAATCCTAGATATTTTTAAATTTCTCATTAAATAAAATCATCATATAACATAAAACTTATTAGACGCTATATGCCCTTTTAGGGTTGAGCGTCTATAAACAAAATATCCATCCATCCATCATTCCTATAGTAAACATTATTATTCAAATTTTAAGACAATTATGGTGAGGTGTTAAAGGTTCTTTGCATTAACCCTTGTCATGCTGAATAAATTAAGATGCCACGCCCACTGCTAATTTTCAGCCAAGAAGATTGTTTGATCTGGATTGTTGCTATAAATTCACATACTTAATGGCAATCAGTACAGATCCAGATCAGTTGGCTTCTTCTTCAGAAGCCAACTGATTGGATCTACACTGTTTGCAAAGGTAGGGTATATCCGGGTTCAGCAGGACAAGGGTTAAGGTAAATACAAGGTATATTAAATCGGAAATTAATTTTCTTCTGCAAGTTTCTTGATATAGTTGTGAAAAAAGTTTACCTCTCAGCATGCTGGGAAAAATTCAGCAGACGACAATTTTAAAATAGTTTGCTTATATTTCCGAGAAAATAGGCTTTGATATTTCATGCAAATTGTCTCCTTGGAGGCAATTTGCATGAAAATTCAAAGCCTATGTTCAAGGAAAAAAATAAACATATCTTCAGTTTGTCGTCTGCTGACTGAGTAAAGAATAAAGTAGTCACATGTGCTCATATTCCTTTTTAGAGCAAAGAGGACAGCGGGGTGAAGGCCGGGAACAAAACCAACAGAGACCGGACCAAGGATCACAGGAGCCACAACAGGGAGGAGGGGAAAGGCCACAGCAGGGACCAGCCAGGAGAAAGAGGCAAGAAGAGACTCCAGAGGCTCCAGAGACTCCAGAGAAAATAAGTCTTGTCGAAGTGATGACAATGGCCCGCGATGTTGTTGAAATATGTAAAGGCGTTTTTGGTGTAAGTTTTGATAGATGCAATATTTTTCCTAAATATTTGAACACCACAACTCATTACCATAGTTATCAGAAAATTTGAACTTGTTCATTTGATTGCCTGATGAGGCGTGTAATACAGTTGACTTTCGATATCTCAAACACTGATAACTCAAACTGCTGCTTAAGTCATAGTGAGATACAAGGCAATTTTAACTCACTTTATCTCATACTACTGGCATCTCAAATGAATAATTTTGTCCCTTCGAGTTTGTGATAATGGGAGTTGACTATGTTTTGACGAAATGGCAAACAGTGTAACAGTGTAGTACCTGATCAAACTGCTCCATTAGGAGCAGTTTGATCTGGGTCTGCACTGTTTCCACAGGTCTGTCTGTCCAAATACTTAAGTTAAATACGATTGCAGATAGAGAGCTAATTACTCGCTCAGGTGCTTGTCACGAGCTCTCATCCTTGGTTCATCACCATGCTTTAATTTGATTTACACGGTGTTCTATGATGTTAGGCTCCATATTCCTCAAAAATAGACATTTTCTTTCCAAGAAAAGTTAAATAAATTTGCCATATAGTATTAATACGATCATAAAATGTGGTATCTGACAGTCTGTAAAATTTCAGTCGGTCACTCGTTTTTGAACTGGATCAAAAATCTCAGAGTCAAAAATGAAATAATTTTTTATCATAAAACTGAATTAACCCTTGTCCTGCTGAATAAATTATGATACCATGCCCTTTCCAAATTTTCAGCCAATCAGATTAATTGATCCAGATTGTTGATATGAATTCTCATACTTAATGGCAAACAGTGCAGATCCAGATCAGTTGGCTTCTTCAGAAGCCAACTGATCTGGATCTACACTGTTTGCAAAGGCAGTATATATCCGGGTTCAGCAGGACAAGGGTTAATGTTGGCTCATTAATTCAGAGATACTATAGAAAAATCATTTCATTTCACGAAACAGAGGCTAACTAAAATTTTACAGGCTGCCAGGTGCCACTTTGTATGATTGCATTAATACCATATATCAATTTTTCAAATCCCTTTCAGATAATAAAATGTCTGTTTGTGAGGAATACGGAGCCTTTAAGGAGAATCTATCAACAAACAATCATTTTGTATTTTTATCACATTTGAACCTAGGGTAAAGATTTGGTGTCAGTAAAATCGATTTAACGCATATCACTCTTGGTCAAAATCAGCAGAAGACTTGATTTTTTATTTTTTATTTTTTTTTTTTTTTTTTTTATGTTTCCCAGGAAACAGTTTTTGACATTTCATGCAAATTGTCGCATGAAATGTCAAATCCTGTTTTCTGATAAAAATAAAAAAAATGTCATGAATTTGTCGTCTGCTGAATTAGCACCGAGCGTGATAAAGGTTAAAACTCACGGTAGTTCGTGCTAGACGGTGGTTCCAGTGTCGTTTGGTGTCTCTATGGCCTTGTGGCTGCTCGCTGTTCTGTCTGTTCTGTTATTGTTCTGTTTTGTGGGTCCTATCTAGTACTGTGGAAGAGGGAGCTGATTGCTTTTCTTTGTCATCACGAAAACATGCGTATATAATGTTGACCCCTTAAACCCCACTTTCATATAGTAAAACGGGGGTTTACAGGGGTATATATTATTTTTCTTATTTTTGCTTTAAAACATAGATTGTGGCACTCGATTGTGGTGCCATAGTCTTAAAATTTGACATCACGAAAACATACCTATATAATGTTGACCCCTTAAACCCCACTTTTATATAGTAAAACTGGGGTTTACAGGGGTATACATTATTTTTCTTATTTCTGCTTAAAAACATAGATTGTGGGCACTCGTTTGTGGTGCCATACTTGTCTTAAAATTTGACATCACGAAAATATACCTATATAAATGTGACCCCCTTAAACCCCACTTTTATATAGTAAAACTGGTGTTTACAGGGGTATACACGTCGTCGAGGCGGTTCTAACGAGTTCTCACAAGCTTTGTTTTGAGAAGAAATATAAAAAATATCGGAGTTTTTATCTGAAAATTTTCATTTTTTTGGTGGTGAAATTTTCAGTATATTTGAATAGGCTTATTTTCGTAATGTCTCACTTTTTTACTATCTGTCATGGTTTGCTTGCTCTTCTTCGGGGGTGGTTGGGGGAGGCAAAAGTGTCGCGTATCTTGCGTCACCAGGGCGTCCACTTGATATTGGCTTACAGTTAAGGGCAAGGCCTGCTGTTCTTGCAGCAGGTAACGGTAGTGGGGGAATGTTTTTATTTCTTCTGTTTCATCACATTCATTCATTTTCCTCTTTCTCCCCTGTCCCTCTCTTTCATCTCCTCTGCTATCAATTCTATCTCTCTTCTCCCTTTCTCTGGGAGACGACTCAAAATGACCTACAAGGGTTGACATGTCGTTAAACCCCAACACAATCATTGTTTGCTCATCCTCTTGGTGTCATCACGAAAACATACCTATATAATTTTGACCCCCCTTAAACCCCACTTTTATATAGTAAAACTGGGATTTACAGGGGTATACATTATTTTTCTTATTTCTGCCTAAAAACATAGATTGTTGGTACACGCTAGAGCCGCCTCGCTGAGGCGGTTCTAACGAGTACCAACAATCTATGTTTCGAGGAGAAGTATGAAAAATATCAGAATTTGTTTTATCTGAAAATGTTCATTTTTTGGTGGTGAAATTTTCAGTATATTTTAATAGACGTGTTTTCGTAATGTCATTGGTAGGCTATGGTCTACGATTGTGTCTATCTTTTACTAGCTCCATTTCTGTCGTATAAAAAACAGCGCCATCAAATCTTATATAAAGTCAAACTTCAATGTCTCGAACATCTTTGGGATCATGGAAACTTGTTAGAGACCATTACGAAAACATGCCTATTCAAATATACTGAAAATTTTACCACCAAAAAAATGAAACTTTTCAGATGAAAAATTCTGATATTTTTCATATTTCTGCTCAAAACATAGATTGTCGTACTCGTTAGAACCGCCTCGCCGAGGCGGTTCTAACGAGTACCCACAATCTATGTTTTTGGGCATAAATAAGAAAAATAATGTATACCCCTGTAAACCCTAGTTTTACTATATAAAATGGGGTTTTAGGGGATCAAAATTATATAGGCATGTTTTCGGGATGTTTTTATCCAAGAAAAGTTTAATAAATTGATATATAGTATTAATACGATCATAAAATGGCATCTGACAGCCTGTAAAATTTAAGTTAGTCTCTCATTTTTGAACTGGATCAAAAATGAATTAATTCATCTGCATCTACATGGTACGACAATCTGTCATCCTTGACCGTTATGTGTCAAGGTGACCAAGAAAAGAAAAGAATATATTAGAATAAAGGCAGTGTGTTTTGTTTGTGTTGAGGTTTTACGGCCCAGTCAACCCAATAGAATCATGTCGAGCGCGGTCAGTTTACCTAACCACACGTTTACTGGGCAGGCTTAGTCCTCTAAGCGGTTAACTAGTATTGTTCACATTCTTCCGCCAGAAACTGACAACTGCCCTTCTTAAATCAGCGGAAGGGAGAAAATGACCGCAGAAAATATTTCATGATCAATCTCCACGAAAGAATGTTGCCGACCTCGGTGGGGGTTGAACCCGCGGGGGTTGAACCCGCGACCTCCTGATCTCCAGTCGGACCAACTGAGCCACCAAGGCCGACGTAAAGGCAATGTGAAGATAGGTACAAGTATATCAGAGTATAATATATAGATCGGGAAAAAATAGTACAAACAGATAATGAATAATTCTAAATAAAATAAGAATACAAAATACCAAAGAAAAAGGAAGGAAGTTTTCTCAGCTGCATTTTTCACCATTCAGACTAGACCAATCCGCCTTCCCTGGGGGTTAAAGAGCACCTTGCCCGACGACACAGCTCCAGCCCTCCTCACAGCTACTTTGCAAGCTGAGCTCCTACTTTATGTTTAGAATGGGAGGTTGCACAGCTCCTGCTTGAAGAGCACAAAGTCAGGATCCTCAGTGATAGATGCCGGAAGATCATTCCAAAGGGGGCTAGTCCTTGGAAAGAAACTGTATTTGAATCAGTCACGAGAGGTTAGGAAATACCGGAATTTCTTTGAATGTTTCTTTCTTGTCCTGGTAGATTCCAGGGGTGAGGTAGAGGTTCTTGTGTACGTCTACAAGGTTGTTGACTATGTGCATCTTTGTTCTCCTGGCCTCAAGGGTTTCCCAGTGGAGCTGGTCAAGCATGTCCGACACTGAGCTGGTATTCCTGAACCTGTTCATAACAAACCGAGCAGCGGGTCGTTGTATCATCTCCAGTTTGTAGATTTGCTCCTTCATGTAGGGATTCCACACCGTGGCACAGTACTCGAGGTTTGAGCGCATCAGCGCTATGTAGGCCAGAGTCTTGGTATCTTGACTGCTGATTCTAAGATTGCGCCTCAGGAATCCAAGCATGTTACAGTCGAACCTCAATGGCTCGAACATCTTCGGGACCATGGAAATTCGTTCGAGACATGGGTAGTTCGAGCCACTGAGGGTAATCATGGCACCAGTACAGAAAGTAAATAGCGATAATTTAGGGAAATCTTTTCGAGCGTCACAGTCTGCCTGGCTGTTGGGCTCTGTGTATACTATACAGTCGTCTGCAAAAAGGCGAACTTTAGAATGGAGCTGCTCTGGCAAGTGGTTTATAAAGATGAGGAAAAGAAGAGGCCTGAGGACTGTGCCTTGTGGCACTCCACTCACCACCGGGGTATTGTATGACGTTTCACCATCCAAAACAACTTGCTGTGTTCGATCGTGCAGGAAGGCTTTGATCCAGCTGTGGGTTCTGCCCTGGATTCCATAATAGCTTTTTCAGTAGGCGCTGGTGCGGAACCCGGTCGGACGCTTTAAAGAAATCCAATATCACAAAATCCTTCTGTTTTTTTGTTGTTGTTTTTTCTACCTAAAGGCTGGGCAAGGTCATGGTATAGTCCGAGTAGCTGTAAATGGCTGTGACACTGGCTTTCCTCCAAGTTTCAGGTACCTCACCCTCGGCCATGCTTTTGTCATTAAGAAAACATGCTATACAAATATACTGAAAATTTTATCTCCAAAAAATGAAAATTTTCAGATAAAAAAAATCTTATATTCTTCATATTTCTGCTCAAAACATAGATTGTGAGTACACGTTAGAACCGCTTCGGCGAGGCGGTTCTAACGCGTAGCCACAATCTATGTTTTTGAGCAGAAACATGAAAAATAATATGTACCCTGTAAACCCCAGTTTTATTATATGAAAGTGGAGTTTAAAGGGGTCAAAATTATGTAGGCATGTTTTCGTGATGTGAGTATGGCAGATAGCAGGGGAGCTATCCTTTAGTAATCCTGCTGGGATGGAGTCTGGGCCACATGCCTTATTGGGGTTGATCTTCCGTAGCAGGTTTCTGACACCAGTCACTTCGAAGTCTGGCATCGGTGAATAGGCTTCTCCGGATGGCTCTGGGATGTCTATTACATCTTCGTGGGTATATACTGACCCGTATTAACGACCCAGTTTGTCAGCCTTGTCCTTGGGTCCAGAGAAAAGTCTGCCGTTCTCTTTCAAGGGTGGCACACCTGTATTGTCCTTCCGATTTAAATCAGCCCCATAAACGTTTCCGCTTTGATGCATCGCTTCCACCATCTCCTACTTCGATGAGTTATCGATGTAGTCCCAGTATCATCACGAAAACATGCCTATATAATTTTGACCCCCTTAATCCCCACTTTTATATAGTAAAACTGGGGTTTAGAAGGGTATACATTATTTTCCTTATTTCATCTCAAAAACATAGATTGTGGGTACTCGTTAGAACCGCCTCGCCGAGGCGGTTCTAATGAGTACCCACAATATAGGTTTTGAGCAGAAATATGAAAAATGTAAGAACTTTTTACCTGAAAATTTTTTAATTTTTTTTTTTTTTTTTTTTTTTTTTTTTTTTGTAAAATTTTCAGATACATGTATTTGAATAGGCATTTTTTTGTAATGTGCTTTTCCCTTTTCTCGCTGCACTGCGGTTTTCACTGCTTTATAAACTTACTCATGCTTGCTGCTCTTCGTTTTCTTCATTTTCCCAAACAACTTCTTCTGTTTCACGCTTTCATTTTCCCAATTTATACCAGGTAAGTTAAAGTCACCACCCAGCCATATGTGGTGTCCACTTGGTATGCGTTGGAGATACGATTCAACTTCCGACAGATACTCTGAATTGCCTTCGTCCGGGTGGCGGTGGGCGGGGGGGGGGGGGGCGCGGTTAAAAGATCCGACGTATAGGTTTGTTCCCACGACCTTGATACGCACCCACTGCATTTCACACCGGGAGTTGACTTTTCAATTCCTCAGGTTCGTCGCTCTGCAGGTATTCAGAGATGAGTGTAAAAACTCCTCCATAGCGACCCCTGCGTCTCACGGTCTTTCCTAAAGACTTGGTAGCCGGAAGGGAATAGCTCAGCCGACGATATACTACTATCTAGCCAGGATTCACATCCGATGACAATATCTGGCTTCGTTGACTCGATCAGGTGGTGGAAGAATGGTTTCCTATTGGCACCTCGGATAGACTGGCAGTTGACAATCAGTACTTTGAGCGGAATGTCCTTTCTCGGCATCAAGAAAACGTACCTATATAATTTTGACCCTCTTAAACCCCACTTTTGTATAGTAAAACTGGAGTTTACAGGGATATACATTATTTTTCTTGTTTCTGCTCAAAACATAGATTGTGGGTACTCTTTAGAACCGCCTCGTTGAGGCGGTTCTAACGATACCAACAATCTATTTTTTTGGCACAAATATGAAAATATCAGATTTTTTTTATCTGAAAATTTTCATTTTTTGGTGGCAAAATTTTAAGTATATTTGAATAGGCATGTTTTCGTAATGGGGACTGCCGACTGATGGATACCCTCATTTAAGAACCGGTCAGCACGATTTGGCGAGGAAGTGACAGTCGGGTTGTCAAAGCTGATGTCGGAGTACTGACTGTTGCTTAGAAGATCATAAAAGTTACTAATTCAGAGATACGATAAAAAATCATTTCATTTCAAGAACGAGAGACTAACTGAAATTTTACAGGTTGTCAGGTGCCAAATTTTATTATTGTATTAATACCATATATCAATTTATGAAACCTTTCTTTGATAATAAAATGTTTATTTCTGAGGAATATGGAGCCTCCACGCTCGCTCTTTGATCTGCTTTACAACTGACCTCCAATCAGTGATTTATTACTCAACAAATCACTGGTAGAGCTGCTCTATTTCTTAAATAGAATCGTACAATAAAATAGAATTAATTTTATTTCCATAGTGGACACTTTATGAGCTTTACAAGACATATCAACGTACAATTGTACAATTATGGCATTGAGGGAGAAGAGCAAAATTTTGTATCAGTTTAAACACGGCGTTGCAAAGACATCCTTTCGACGTCGTCGCGACGTCATGAAGTTCCGCAAACGTCGGAACAATGTCGGTTAACGTTATACGTGTTAATTTGGATAATGTGAATATAATGTTATTTGTACCTTACCTGTTCGAGTTAAACATTAACCCTGGTCCTGCTGAACCCGGATATACATATACCCTACCTTTGCAAACAGAGTAGCGCCAGATCAAGTTATCTGGTTGGCTGAAAATTGGAAGTAGGCGTGGCATCTTAATTTAACCAGCATGGCGATGGTTAATTAATACCTATTTTCTAATACAATCGAAACTCAACGGCTCGAACATCTTTGGGACCATGGGAATTTGTTCGAGACATGGGTAGTTCGAGCCACTGAGGGTTAATCATGGCACCAGTTCAGGAAGCAAATAGCGATAATTTTGGGAAATCTTTTCGATTTTCTACACAACGATTGTATGTTGAGTGTACTCATTAGTATCGCCTCGATGAGGCGATTCAAATGAGTACACACCACATATAATTCTATGATAAAATAAGAAAAAAATCCCTAAATTTTGTAGGGACTGAAAAAAGAGTTCGAATCATCCACGGTAAACGAGCCATCCGTGTTCGAGCCATTGAGGTTGTACTGTAACCTGCTCCAAATGAATGGTTTGTCACTTTTTTATCACTTTTCTAATTTGTATTTTATCCAGGAACGAAGAGGAGGTGAAGGCGGTGGACCAGGACCACAAGAAGGAAGTGGTTCTGGACAAGGAGGAGGTGGTTCTGGACAAGGAGGAGATGATTCTGGAAAAGGAGGACAAGGCGGTGGACCAACTGGAGAAGGAGAAGGTGGTTCTGGACAAGGAGGACAAGGAGGTGGTTCTGGACAAGGAGGACAAGGAGGTGGTTCTGGACAAGGAGAAGGTAATCCAGGACCAGGGAAACAAGAAGGCGGTGAACGAGGTAAAATACTATTGGGTAGTTATTTGGATTAACCCATCCATACCTAGCATTCCATAAAATGGGCGTTGGCAAACAGTGTAGACCCAGATCAGACGCCGCAGAACGTGGCGTCTGACCTTGATCTACACTGTTTGCATTAAATACAGGACGTTCTATAAAACATGGTAATAATAAAAACTAAGTAAACACCCCTTCTACTGGAAATGGACCCGTCCAAAAACTTGAGGTAGAAGTTCACTCGGCATAAATGGATTAAAACGCTAATCACAACTACAGCAGACGACACTTTAAACTATTCGTTACTTTTTCTGAGAAAGTAAGGCTCAAATTTCAAATATGATCAAAATCGGACAAAAACTAAGAAAGCTATTGACATTTGAATGTTCCAAAAGTTTTGTCAAGGCCGCCGCCATTTTGAGTAATGAGTAAGGTTATTAATATTTCGGAACATTAAATAAAGTCGTCCAGATGATAGAAAAATGTGCATATTTTAGTTTAAGTTAATAAATGTTCATCAAAGTAGCTATATACATTTCGAATATAGATTTAAAATATGATTGCGGTTAATATGAATTTAGAATTTACATATGTAATTAAGGCTTTATGACGTCATAAACTGTCATCAAATATTCAAAATGGCCGCCATAACTAAGAAACAATTTTACATCTTCAAACAACAATATATATATTTTTTCATTTTTCATCCTATTTTGATCAAATCTGTGTTAAAATAATTGCTTTGTAGAGATCCTTTATGTCAGGTACACTATCAAGCTGACCCATTTTTTTTTTATTTCTGGAAAAGAATAAAAAAATTAAAATGTTGTCTGTTACAAATTTGCGTAGCGCTTTAAGGTTAATACATTACGAAAGCACGCCTATTCAAATATATAGAAAACTTTACCTCCAAAAACTAAAAATTTCAGATAAAAAACTCTGATATTTTTCATATTTCTGCTCAAAACATAGATTGTGGGTACTCGTTAGAACCGCCTCAGCGAGGCGGTTCTAACAAGTATCCACTATGTTTTTGAGCAGAAATAAGAAAAATAACGTATACCCCTGTAAACCCCAGTTTTACTATATAAAAGTGGGGTTTAAGGGGGTCAAAATATTATAGGTATGTTTTCGTGATGACCAGTTAGCGAACGCTTTTCTCTGGATTCCTCCACCAGCACTTGCGCATATTCTTTCGCCAGAAACTGACAACTGTCCTTCTTGAATCAGAAGACTAAATGAAATATAACGTGATCAATCTCCACGAAAAAATCTTGCTAGACCCGGCGGGGATCGAACCCGCGAAACAGTCGGGCGCTTATCCGATTCAGCTACAAAGGCCTGGTGCAAGGATTAACCCATTTATGCCTAGCGTCCAATAAAAGGGACATTGGCAAACAGTGTAGACCCAGATTAGACGACGCAGATTGCGGCGTCTGATCAGGGTCTACACTGTTTGCATTAAGTACATGAATTTCAATAAAAAAGGTAATATTGAAAAATAACTTCTTTTCTACTGGAAATGAACCGGTCCGAATAGATATGGTAGAAGAGCCCATTCGGTATAAATGGGTTGATGTATTTTTTTTTTTTTTTTTTTGTAAATCTTGGAAAGTGTAAGGGGAATGATGCAAATTTAGGGAAGACAACTCTTGTCAACCATATTTTTGCCTCACTTCTAAAAATAGTTCTAATTTACAAAAAAAAAAAAATGCTCCTTTTAGGTCCGGAATAATTATAATACCATTAAAAGGGCCGCAAAAACCCTTTAACACCATAACCCGAAGATACTGATCAGATGATTCGTGGATACATAATCAATATGTTTGCATCTCGTGCGCCAGGGACGGAACTAGGATTATTTAATCTGAGGGGGTTCAAGATTTCTGAGGAGTTCGATTTGATCAAACGATCGTTCTTAGCCTAAGTATTTGGACTGGCATGCCTGAGAAAACAGTGTAGATCCAGTTCAGACGCAGCAGAACACGGCGCCTGATCAGGGTCTACACTGTTTGCCATTCATCCAGCCATTTGGACACATTCACAGGTAATAAAATGGGTGGTAGTGTATATTTTTTGCCAGAACGTAGGCGTTGACATTTCATGCAAATTGTCTCCAGGGGAGACAATTTGCATGAAATGTCAAAGCCTACTTTTTTAAAAAAAAAAGAAAGAACAATATTTCAAAATGTCGTCTGCTGAAAGATTTACCCAGCATGCAGAGCGTTTAACCACCCACTCAAAAAAGGGCGGAAAGTCTGCACTCCTTGGCATAGCTTGCAAAAAGTAGGCCCTCAACAACTTGCACAGGCAAACAGCCGACGTGTCACATAAAAAAAAATAAATAAAAATAAAAAAAATGCGCATTCTGATCAGGGATTTCATTCTTCCTCGAAATACATTACGAAAACTCGCCTATTCAAATTTATGAAACCTTGACCACCAAAACAAAAAATGAGAATTTTCAGACAAAAAATTCTGACATTTTTCATATTTCTGCTCAAAACATAGATTGTGGGTACTCGTTTGAACTGCCTCAGCGAGGCGGTTCTAACGAATACCCACAATCTATGCTTTTGAGCAGAAATAAGAAAAATAATGTATACCCTTGTAAACCCCAGTTTTACTATATAAAAGTGGGGTTTTTAATGGGGTCAAAATTATATAGGTATGTTTTCGTTATGCATATACTTACCTTGCACTAGAAATCCGACAAAGACAACCCTGGTCTAATTAGGCGCATATGCAGGTTGATCTTGGACTTTGTCGTCTGCTTATCTAATAAGGCCCTTCTGCATCATAGCGCCCAACAAAAACCTTTACCACTCTCTGAGAAAAATTCAGCAGACGACATTCTCAACTACTTTTTTCTTCTTTTTCCAAGAAAATAAACTTTGACATTTCATGCAAATTGTCTGCAGATGAGACAATTTGCATGGAATGTCAAAGTCTGTATCCTGGGGGAAATACATGTACCAGGGAATGTAAAGGTTAAAGCGCTCAGCAAAATTGCAGCAGACGACACTCTAAAATTGATTCTGTTAAATTTTTTTAGAGAAAATAAAACGGCATTTTAGGCAAATTATCAACTAGGCCCGACGACTCACATTAAATGTCAAACACTTTTTCTCTGAAAGAAAATTCAACATGTCGTCTGCTGCATTTATTACCCAGCATGCTAAACCTTAATTTCCTGTTTCATTCCAGAGCTTCTAGCAAGACTATTGGAGGCACTGAAAGAGGAGTAAACATTATGGAAGTCGTGAGCTGGGAATTCTTGGATAACAAACCGACTGAACAACGAACAAACACCAGATTATTTTTTTTCATGTTTTCGCAGTTAAAGACATATTTGACCCAGTTAAAAAGGAGGACGATGGGAAAATCGTGTGCATTGAGTGGAATGGAGAGAACATGCATTACGAAAACACGCCTATTCAAAAATATGGAAAATTTCACCTCCAAAAAAACTGAAAATTTTCAGATGAAAAACTCTGGTATTTTTCATATTTCTGCTCAAAACATAGGTTGTGGGTACTCGTTAGAACCGCCTCGGCGAGGCGGTTCTAACGAGTACCCACAACCTATGTTTTAGAGCAGAAATAAGAAAAATAATGTATACCCCTGTAAATCCTAATTTTACTATATAAAAGTGGGGTTTAAGGGGGTCAAAAGTATATAGGTATGTTTTCGTGATGGATACCAACAACTTCTTCATTATATTTTTCTGTAAAGTTTCATTTTCTAGAAATTACAATTTAGGAGAACTATTTACCCTTCTGAAACAAAATTGCAGCAGACGACATTCTATTTTTTATTATTTCTCAGAGAAAATAAGACTTGAATTTTCTGTGAATCGTCTGCTCGGCAGACGATTCACATGAAATGTCAAGTCTTATACATGTATCCTCTGAAAATACAAATATAAAAATATCGTCTGCTGCAGTTGTGATAAGCACTTTCATTAGAATTATTTAAACACCCTGAAACATTGCATGCTTTTAATTAAATAATCCGCGCCACGCGCAAAAGTCCCTCATGCCATATACGGCCAACAAAAGCCCAGGCCAGTCTGATCAGGCATTTATTGCCATATCGACGAACAGATAAGGCCCCGATCAGATAGCATTGATGTAGACATTAATCATAATTTTCATACGACATGCCAGCCATTTGTTACAGGTAATTCAGACCTTCTGATTGCCTTCGAATTAATATTCGGTAATTTCCGGCAAATGATTAAAAAAGTTCCACAAGCTGTGAGCGTTTGGCGTAAGGGCCTTTTTTGCACGTTGAACATCAGATATATTCATAGGCGAATCCTGCATGATTTCTGAGGTGGGGATGCGGGGCGGGTGTCGTTTTGATTAAATTAGCGTACTTTACGTAATCGGAAAGACAAGCCTGAACCTCCAAAATTTACCATGAAAATGTAATTTTGAGTCAAAGGGGGTTCGACCAAACCCCGCCCTCCTCCAAAGCTCCTCTGAATCCGCCTCTGGATATTGAATCGCGCCATTGAAATGGGTTTTCAGAGCAAATGCGTACAGCGATGGTCCGGCACTGATTTCAAACAGACCCAGAATCTTCGCAAGACTCTCGAACCGAAGTTTGTTAAGGCGGGCTGCGAAAGGACTGCCACCAGATTTGTTAGATGCGCATACTTCATTTCGAGGGTTGAGCGCAAGACTATGGTAACTCAAACATATTTTTGAAACCCTTGTTTAGGGGCAACTTGGACCCCTTTGTAAACAATGCAAATTTAGGTGCCATTGCTCATACGAGCAATGGCACCTAAATTTTCATTGTTTACAGAAAGAAATGTTGTAGTCTTCATAACGCCTTCATGGTGAGGAGATTAGGTTTGGGGAAAGACAACCATCTGACTTACGCCAGTCTTGCGCTCAACCCTCGATTTGTTGTACGTTTGCTTATATTTTAGCCATGATATTTCTTATGCAATTTCTTTGCCTTGATAGTCTTTCTAATAAACTTTCTCTACTTTTATAGATGTTATTGTATAATTCAATTTATATCGTACAGTAATAATGAATGGGTTGAAGTTATACGGCGCAGTCAACACAATTAAGGTCATGTCGAGCAGTTCAGTTTACCGAACCGCATTTGTCCTGGGCAGACTTAGTCCCAGTATTTGTTCCCGTTATTTCGCCAAAATCTGACAAATGACCTTCTTGAATCCGCGGGAGAGAGAGAATAACCGTAGAAAATACTTCATGATCAATCTTCACGAAAGACAGTCGCCGCCGGACCCGGCGGGAAACGAACCAGCGACTTACTGATCACCAGATGGACGAGCATCCGATTGAGCCTCCGGGGTCGGCTACGTGATAATGATAAATGAGGAAGTCACAAATCAGCTTGCGCATATCAGAGTGGTTGTTGTCCGCATGAAGAAACTTTGTACCCTTGTCTATCCAGAATGCGCCCAGCGAAGATTCAGATCAGACTGCGCGAACGCGCAGACTGATCTGAATCTTCGCTGGACGCACATGTCCGAAGGTACGTTCTCTGACGTTGCGGTTCCATATTCAAATACGGTAGTCCATGACTGTATTACTCCTAAAATTTGAACACGCTTATTTGACTTCCCTGCTGCCGTCATCATTCAGGTAGTCGTTTTTGGCATGGATCTTTATTCAGAAAAAAAGTAAATACGAAGAACTTTGAAAATTTCATGCGTCAGTTTAAAACGTCCTAACTACTTATGCGCCAAAAGTTTTACCCTGTTAATTGGTTTCAGAAAAAAAAAACATTCTTTACATGCAAAAATTAGTAGGTTTTCAACAAGTAACAAGTTCTAGTTGTTCAAAATTTCTGAAATTCTCGCAATATTGTTGTGAATCATCAATTTATTCAGTGAACAAAAGCAAAAACAAAAAAATAAATATTTTCTTACATAAAAAAAAAATCAGAAAAACTCTCTTTAGTGTAGAAATTGAATAGGTCAGACTAAATTCTGGACATAGAATGTTATTTCAAAATGAATATTGGAGAAGAACGCACAGAAACAGAACAGGCACTTCAATAGATTTTCGTGATATTGTCAATCAGAACAACCTTTTGTTTTCACTTGGAATAAAACACCAAGCAAACTATGTCTTCCCAAATGATAGCGTGGCCATTTTGTTTTTATTCCGACTTTGGATGGTCAATGAAGTGGAGAATTTGTTCTCCTGAGGAGCAAATTCTTTCCTTTATGAGTAGGCAATTTTTCAGAAGGGGCTTGGGGTGCAGAAAAGCAAATCGGAAGTCAAAATGATTGTCTCCCTTGTAAAATGATGATTTGGGTTTTAACGTCCCTTTCAACATTGTTTAAGTCATATAGAGACGATGGAAGGGTGATATTGAAAGGCTATGTGCAATGAGTTGAATTTCACCTCCAGCGGGACTCAAACCCGAGACCTCATCCTCCGAAGGTCGAGAGCGCTAACCACTCGGCCACCCGGAAAAGGATGAAAAACTACGAATTGCACCAGTTCCTTTAAAATAAATGGCCCCAGTCCACCATTTTCTCCATGTATCTAACTTATAATCCGGAGAAGTATCTGTAATCCAGAAGGCTTAAGGCTTAAGAAAACACTTTTAGGGTAAAAAACTCTTCCGACATTAATTTTGCCGCTTCAAAAAAAAGGTAAACGGGAACGGTTACGCTTTCAGGGGAGACAACCCTGTCAAATTGCTTATGCTCCATTCTGAAAAAAAAAGTGTCTACTCTTAAAGGAAAATGTTTGCTCCCTTTGCAGTCCTTTGAGAGTAGACCCTTTACAGGTGGGCTGATCTGCAAGAAGGCAAACAGGAATTCTTAAACAGTGGACCCTCGTTACAGTGACAACATTTGTTTCCAAAGATGTTGCCATTAAAACGAATTTTCTATTATAAAGAAGCCTTACCGAACAGATTTATATATAAGAAAGACCTTGTTTTATTATTATTTCCTTATGGAACATTTTTTTAATATTTGTTAGAATCGCCTCCGTGAGGCGATTCTAACTAATATCCAAAACGTATGTTGCTTGAAGTTTAAATGAAATATTGTTGCCTAATTTCTCATTAACTGTCAACTCTTGAGCGAAGGTTTCGTGACATTCATCACGAAAACATACCTATATAATTTTGACCACCTTAAACCCCACTTTTATATAGTAAAACTGGGGTTTACAGGGGTATACATTATTTTGTTATTTCTGCTCAAAAACATAGATTGTGGGTACTCGTTAGAACCGCCTCGACGAGGCGGTTCTAACGAGTACCCACAATCTACGTTTTGAGCAGAAATATGAAAAATATCAGAATTTTTTATCTGAAAAATTGCCATTTTTTGGTGGTAAAATTTTCAGTGTATTTGAATAGGCGTGTTTTCGTAATGCAAATTATCATTATAATGAATTTTGTCGTTGTATCAAGTGTCGGTGTAAAGAGGGTTGACTGTAATTTGTCTCCCTTGTACTAAATGGCGGAAATCTACTTAGTATATCATATCCCATTAAAACACTTGTAAGAGATGCCATGAATTCATACTATGACCACGGCGAATTTTTCTCATGAATTTATGACATCATGAGTCTAAACCGTGACGTTCTTCTGTAATCCGGGATAACTTAAGGGAACGGATACACTTTCAAGGGAGGCAACTCTGTAAAATTCCTATTGTTCCCTTATGAAAAAGTCTACTGTAAAAGGAAAGAATTTGTTCCCAATCCCTTTACAGAAGAAGACTGATGTGAATGACAGCAAACAAGAAGTCATAAAAAAGCACTGGTCATGGGCAATGTGTCCCGGGGCAAATGCGGACAAGCGAATCCCAGATCAGACTGCGCGATTACGCGCAGTCTGATCAGGGACTTCGCTGTCTGCTTAAAGAGTTATTGGGTACTCTAAAATATAACGACATATTAAAGTATCTGAACTTCTTATACGACTACAACATAATTATATGGATGAACTTGATCGAACCCCATGTTAATACATCTATGTAAGAGGTTTACTTCGTAGCCATAGCTCTAAAATGCCACACTTTAACCAAAAACATTGATTTAATTTCTGCGTTTCTCCACGAAAACATATGATGTGGGTACGCATTGGAAACGCCTCATATATGCTGTGGGCACACATTTTAAGCACCTCACATGTGTTGTGCGTACGCATAAGAAGTGCCTAACATATGCTGTGATACGCATTAGAAGCGCCTCACATATGCTCTGGGTACGCATAAGAAGTGTCTTAACATATGTTGTGTATACGCATTAGAAGCGCCTCAAATATGCTGTGGATGTGCATTAGAAGCGCCTAACATATGATGTGGGTACGCATTTGAAGCGCCTCACAATTTGTGGGGACGCATTAGAGGCGTCCTTCATACGCATTAGTAGCGTGTCACATATGCTGTTGGTAAGCATTAGAAGCGCCTCGCATATGCTGTTGGTACGCATTAAAAGCGCCTCACAGAGGCGCTTCCAATGCGTACCCACAGCATATGTTTTTTGTGGAGAATTAAGAAAAAGATTTGTCATGATACTTGTGTCTAACACACACAGGAATTTATTTTTCAGATGCTATTTGCCAACTGGCCCATGAGCGTATAACATTACAATATATGATGGCAGACATGTTACAATAATTCAACATCTACACTGCGTATAAATGACGAACATGTCCAACGTGTATCTGCAAGGCGATTCTAATGTTTAGCCGGAACATATGTTTTTGTGGAGAAGTAGGAAAATATAATTATCTAGATACCCGTCGTAGACGTAGACCTAAGTTTATTTTCAAATGTAATAAGCCAATATTTGAGCGTTCAAATATTACAATATATGACATCATACATATAACAATAAATACAACATCTACACTATAATTAACCTGGCTATTTCATTTTAATTAAGTTTTACAACCCTCTTGGCTAATTCAGCAGGCGACATATTTCGTGACATTTTCTCATTTTTCCCAGAAAACCACCATCTGGGCTAACTCAGCAGGCGTCATATTTGGTGACATTTTCTCATTTTCCCAGAAAACTGGATTTGCCATTTCATGCGAATTGTCTCCAATGGAGACAATTTGTATGAAATGTCAGAACCTGTTTCCTGGGAAAAATACGAAAAAATATGTTAAAATGTCCTCTGCTGAAATTTTTACCCAGAATGCTAAGCGTGAAGGTCTATCCACGGACAGTATAGAAATACATGTATATACATATGTAAGAGCTATGAAAGCCATGACATTGTTACTATATAACATAGGAAAATAGGAAGATTTTAAATGCTAAGCATATTAAGATATAATTGTGCAGTAGAAAGGTTGCTGGAAATAAAAAAAAATGAAACAAAAAAAAAAAAAAGAAACAGAAAATGCAAAATTCTGAAACTCTGCCCCCTGACAATATTTACCCATACATACCAGTTTTCGCTATATACAATGGGGAAATGGGAATACGCATTACTGACTTGTTAACATAATAAACAGAGTCTACAGCCGAAAAACCGGGACAACGACGTAGGGTAAACGTGTTTGTTTGCCGGTCCGTTCTTTTGCATTACGAAATCACGCCTATTCAAATATATTGAAAATTTCACCACCAAAAACTGAAAGTTTTCAGATAAAAAATCTGATATTTTTCATATTTCTGCTCAAAACATAGGTTGTAGGTACTCGTTAGAACCGCCTCGGCAACGAGGCGGTTCTAACGAATACCCACAATGTATGTTGTTTTTTTTTTTGCAGAAAGAAGACATATAATGTATACCCTTGTAAACCCCAGATTTACTATATAAAAGGTAGGGCTTAGAGATGTCAAAATTATATAGATATGTTTTCGTGATGTCTCCTTTTTTCGTTTTCATCTCCGTCTTTGAGAACACAATCAAACTTAAACCTTAACCACTTCCTGAGCTAATTCATCAGATAGCAAATTCATGATTTTTTTCCTTATTTTTCTCAGGAAATAGGCTTGTTTCATCTCCAGGACATCTCTTTTGTGTTGATCTTAAATATATCAGCACATTTGGAGCTCTTTTATTTTGATCACCTCAAAATACATCAGTTCATTTGGAGTTCTTTTATTTTGATCACCTCAGAATACATCAGTTCATTTGGAGCTCTTTTATTTTGATCAACTCAGACTACATCATTTCATGTGGAGCTCTTTTATTTTGATCACCTCAGAATACATTAGTTCATTTGGAGCTCTTTTATTTTGATCACCTCAGAATACATCAATTCATTTGGAACTCTTTTATTTTGATCACCTCAGAATACATTAGTTCATTTGGAGCTCTTTTATTTTGATAACCTAAGAATATATCAGTTCATTTGGAGGTCCTTTATTTTGATTACCTCAGAATACATCAGTTCATTTGGAGCTCTTTTTTATTTTGATCACCTTAGAATACATCAGTTCACTTGGAACTCTTTTATTTTGATCATCTCAGAATACATCATTGCATGTGGAGCTCTTTTATTTTGATCACCTCAGAATACATTAGTTCATTTGGAGCTCTTCTATTTTGATCACCTCAGAATACATCAATTCATTTGGAACTCTTTTATTTTGATCACCTCAGAATACATTAGTTCATTTGGAGCTCTTTTATTTTGATCACCTAAGAATATATCAGTTCATTTGGAGGTCCTTTATTTTGATTACCTCAGAATACATCAGTTCATTTGGATCTCTTTTAGTTTGATCACCTCATAATACATCAGTTCACTTGGAACTCTTTTATTTTGATCACCTCAGAATACATTAATTTATTTTGAGCTCTTTTATTTTGATCACCTCAGAATACACCAGTTCATTTGGAGCTCTTTTATTTTGATCACCTCAGAAATACATCAGTTCTTTTGGACGTCCTTTATTTTGATCACCTCTAATTACATCAGTTCATTTGTAACCTTTTTTATTTTGATCACCTCAGAATACATCAGTTCATTTGGAGCTCTTTTATTGTGATCACCACTGATTACATCAGTTTATTTGGAGCTTATTTTTATTTTGATCACTTAAGAATGCATCAGTTCATCTGGAGATCTTTTATTTTGATCACCTCAGAATGCATCAGCTTATTCGGATCTCTGATATTTTGATCACCTCTAAATACATCAGCTCATTCGTTCTGAATTTCAGCTGGACGGTCGTTCTTCTCCCTCTCGGGAGCAATTCCGTGTTTTAAAACATCTAACAAATTATTTACAGGTTCTCCTACGACATCGACTTTTACAACATCCACAGCGTCTGCTCCTTTTATTACCTCATTTTCAGGTGTTTCGTTTGAGTGTGATGTTGTTGTTTCTGTGTGTGTGCTAATATCTGTATCATGGTCGTCTATTTTTTCCAAGCCTGTCTTGCCTCTTTTGTCTTCAGGCTGACCCATATTAGAATCTGCTTTGTTAAGATCAGTTGGAAACGCTGACGTGGCCACAAAATTTTGTTCTTGGATGGCAATCACATTGTCAAAAGACAAGGAATTCATTATCCAAAGATCATTTCTTCTACTCATAAACCCTGAAATAAAATAAGTATCATGGTAAAGTATTCATATGAGTTTCTTGTTAAAATCTGACCTGAATAAGCAAGCACAGGTAAGTTGAGATTATGGGTGACAAATGAAAACAAAAAACAAAAAAAAAAAAAAAAAAAAAAAAAAAAACGTTTACTTCTGAAGACAGTTTTCACTCTGTTAAAGGCAACTGACTAAATAAATAAAAAGCTGTTTTATTGAGAAGTTAATGATTAAATGAAACAATCAGCTCCATTTATCCAGCCTACACTTAGAGACAATCTACCCACGAATGCTGTCAGTACTTTGATTTTTATTTTCCTTACGATCAGTAAGCCCATTTTTGTATCTTGAAAAATCAAGATCCGCTTAAGCAAGAGCTAGGGGTGGCGGGGAGCGGGGAGCGTATGCAGCCATGCAAACTATAATGCTGTCAGATGAAGGGTCTCGATAAAACCCAGACTACATTTTTATACCTGTTAAGAGTTCTTTGTTTTCCAGGGCAACATTTATAGATTGCATTTGATTTCACTGCAACTGGTGTTAAGTGCCGTGTGGAGGCCGTAAAACGTCTCCTCGTACTTCATTATAGTGCTCTTGTTGTTCTTGTTTTGGTTGTGTTTTTGTGTTGTTGTTTTTTTGTTTTCTTTTTTTTTTTTTTTTTTTTTTTTTTTTGTTTTTTTTTTTTTTTTTTGTTTTTTTTTTTTTTTTTTTTTTTTTTTTGTTGTTGTTTTTTTTGTTGTTGTTGTTTTTGTGTGTGTGTGTGTTTTTTTTTTTTTTTTTTTTTTTTTCATTGAGCCTATTCTGATATCTTGGAAATACAGAAGAAATAAAAATCAGAAAATCGTGGCCTCGGTTTTAGTTTCTCTGTTATCAGGAATAATGAAAAATGCAACATCAATCCTGCCCCCTATCAGCTTTGAGCGGAATTCTAAGATGATTTGAATATGTCATGGATCAAGTGTTTTCTGGTCAGATACGCAAAATGAAGACACAGCTCCATAAATGGTCACTTCTCAAGAACAGCCACCTCCCTATAGCATTCATTTTTATGATTAATCAAAGTGCTATTTACTCTATACATGTATTTAATCCTTAAAGCGCCAATCACAACTGCAGCAGACGACATTTTGAATTTTTTTTTTTTTTTTTTTTTTTTTTAATTTTCAAAGAAAACAAGTCTTGATATTTCATGTGACTCGTCTGCTTGGTAGACAATTCACATGAAATATCAAGTCTTGTTTTCTTTGAAAAATTCAGAAAATAAAAATAAATGTCGTCTGCTACAAATTTTGCTTGGCGCTTTAAGAGTTAATCTTTACCACTCTATGGACAAATTCAACATACGGCAAATTAATGATATTTTATTTAGAAAATTATTCCCAGAAAATAGAATTTGATATTTCATGCAAATTAAAGGAGACAATTTGTATGAGATGTCAATCCTATTTTCTTTAAGAAAATTAAGAAAAAATATTTCAAAATGTCGTCTGCTGATTTTTTTCCCAGCATGCTTTGTGTTAACGTCTCTATAACAGCCATTTCTCAACAGCAGCCAATTTTGTGTCTACCGAAGGGTAGCTGTTGTACCCAGCAAGCACATAACGTTTAAACAACGTCGCCGCAACGTCGATGCAACGTCATGACGTTGCATCGACGTTGAGACGACGTTGTATATACCCGTCGTGTGCCCGCTGGGTAGGGAGCACCCACTGTATTTTACAAATACAGTAAGGCATCATGAAAACATACCTATATACAATGTAATGTTGACCCCATTTTTATATAGTAAAACTGGGGTTTACAGGGGTATACATTATTTTTCTTATTTCTGCTCAAAAACATAGATGATGGGTAATCATTAGAACCGAGGCGGTTCGAACGAGCACCCACAATCTATGCTTTGAGCAGAAATATGAAAAATATTAGAATTTTTATCTGAAAATTTTCAATTTTTTTTTTTTTTTTTTTTTTGTGGTGGTGATAAAATTTTCAGTATATTTGAATAGGATTGTTTTCGTAATGGATTCTATAGGTACACAGCGAAGGCCCTGATCTGACTGAGAGTATGTTGTCCGAGGACGCTAAAAAGGTAAAATGTTGTCTAATATGGCTCGATAGAGCAATCGTACTTCTCAGAGCGTAGCATAAGACCTTTTTTACCGAAGGCATAAAAGGTTGGGTTTTCATACAGGTAGTTTATCTATCTCCAGCTGAAGAGCGCTCTGTATGCCGGGAGATAAAAAGAAATTGCACTCCACGCCCGCTTTATATGTAGAAGGTTGTGGGTTCGATCCCTGTCACAGGCATTCATTTTTTCCCAAATTTTGCTTTTATTATTTATTTTTTTTTTTTTTTTTTTTTTTTTTCTATTTTTTTTCTTTTCTTGTTTTTTTTTTTTTTTTTTTTTTTTCCTTTGTTTTCTTCTATTTTTTTTCTATTTTACGATTTATAATAAAAATTACTAGCCATCATAGTTGATAGTTTTATTCCATTCCAACGTTTGAGTCATAATCAGGACTGAATCGTGCCTTACCCTTTGCTTACGTATACAAAAATTACGTATACAAAAATCAGATATCTTCTAGAAACAAAGAAAAAAAAGTCTGGCAATATCAGCAACTGTCCCCTTTTTCTCGCCTGTCATTCTGTTCAAATCTATATAGGACCGTTATCGGCCCGACAGGATTCCTGTCGGGCCAATTACGAACCGATGTAGATTTAAGCAGAACTCTGACTGGGTTGTGACTTTACCTGCAGTTATAATAACTGTGACAAGAAACAGGGCCAACATGTACTGGCACCATCGTTGACAAGGTCTGGTCACACACCGTCGAAACATGGTCACTTCCGGTATGCTGCAATACACAACACAAAGGCTCCATATTCCTCAAATCGTATCTCTGAATTAATGTTAGCCAACATTAGTCAGAGATACAATAAAAATCATTTCATTTTTCATACAATTCAAAAACGAGACACTTAACTGAATTTTACAGGCTGTCAGATGCCGCATTTTATGATCGTATTAATACCATATATCAATTTATCACATCTTTCTTGGATAAAAAGATGTCTATTTTTGAGTAATAGATCAGCTAGCATTCTTTATAAATCTATAGCGGACCGTTATCGGCCCGTCAGCTACCCTGACGGGCCGATAACGGCCCGTTATAGATTTATAAAGAATGCTGACTGGGAGGCAGCCTTCAAAGCGATAAGAAATATTGTAGTAGACGACATACTATTTTAAATCACATTTAACCGTTAAAGTCCCAAGTAAAATTTTAACAGCCCGTATACCTGCCTACGCATGCATGCACGCAACCCCATATAAATACATAAGTATGAATACACACGTGTATGAATGCATACATACGAACATACATTCATACTACGTGCTTGCTTGTGTGTGCGCATGCACTTACACACATACGTCCATACGTGCGTGCGTGCTACGTACGTGCGTGCGTACGTGCATGCGTGCGTGCGTGCGTGCGTACGTACGTACGTACGTACATACCACATACATACATACATACATACATACATACATACATACACACACACACACACACACACACACACACACACACACACATACATACATACATACATACATACATACATACATACATACATACATACATACATACATACATACATACATACATACGTACATACATACGTATGACTGTACGTACCTATGTACGTATATACATTTTATGTATGTATGACTACTTATAAGAAAAATAAAATATTTACCTACGCTGATTAACTCGCTTCAAACGTTCACGACAACCACTAGTTTTGGCGTTTTGGCAGGCGAGATGGCCCTTTACACCAAAATCTTTACTCATTCATGCTTAGGAATTAAACTAATTCAATGCAAAATTTCATTTGCATTGTCCGAATTAAAGTGTTTTCTGACAGCACGTTTAAGAAGACAACCTTATAGTGCGTGCCTATAATTTTGGAATATTAATATTTCTACAAACCTATGATTTCATATCCCAATCTTTTAAGCAGGTACACTAACGATGCTGAAATTTCTAAAGAAAGCCGTAGCACATCTAGATTTCAGGTAATAATTGTCCATCCATCCACTTTTGATGCATGATCTGCAAACAAAGCTTTTTTTTTTTTTTTTTTTTAATTTGTTTTGTTTTCTTTATTGTCCTGTCCGTTGTTCGTAAGATACATGTATGAATAAGACTTTCTCTGCCTTAAACAATCGTTTGAGTACACAGTGAGTTACAATCTAAATAAGTGAACACACCAGAATGGCCATTTTAACCCTTTTATTATCAAATAAATGATTGTGATAACATTAGTTAATATCGTGTAAATATCCCCGGGTCCTTTTTGTACTATAGGCCAGGCATAGCAAAAAGGGTTATAGCACATACGAACAGCTAGGGCCTAGATCAGCCTGCGCGACCAGGGCCCTGACTGTTCGCCGATGCATACCGCAATGGCCCGAAAATTCTGTAAACGCATAGCGAAAGCTCTGGCGCTTTGGATGACCCCGGTCTTTGTCGTGTTCGCGTTACTACAAGAACCGTTTTCATGGGGTTGGTGGGTAATTTTCATCTATTGTGTAGATCTAAGATTTGTCTGGGCACTATTTTGTACTGCTTTTAACAAGCAATTAAGCAATGCAGTTCAATTCAATATCGATTTTTATCATAGTCGGTCTTGCTTCACTAATTCTCCGAATTCCCACTGGACATAAAATATAAATGAGCCATTCTGTCTGACTGCCTAGTGTGATACGACTGACGACCGAGCAAACGAGTATATTGTGAGATCAGAAGTAAACTGTAAAATTAAATGTTTTATTTTGGGCTGACTGCCGACATTACGAAAACACGCCTATTCAAATATATAGAAAATTTCACCTCTTAAAAACTGAAAAATATTCCGATAAAAAATTCTGATATTTTTCATATTTCTGCTCAAAACATAGATTGTGGGTACTCGTTAGAACCGCCTCAGTGAGGCGGTTCTAACGAGTACCCACAATCTATGTTGGTGAGGCGGTTCTAACGAGTACCCACAATCTATGTTTTTGAGCAGAAATAAGAAAAATAATGTATGCCCCTATAAACCCCGGTTTTACTATATAAAAGTGGGGTTTAATGGGGTCAGAGTTATATAGCCATGTTTTTCGGATGAGTACAATATCACTGACGACCGAGCAAGAAGCAAGTTAGTTATGTTACGGATATCAAAAACGTTTTTTTTTTTTTTTTTTTTTAAAAAAAGAAAAAAAAAAAGTTTTAGGCAAGCTGTAAAAGGTGACACAACTTTTACAACTCTCTTTTACAACTTACCGCAAACTAGAGGTCACATCATGATTGTTGTGAGGATTGGACGACAAGTACATGTAATAGTAAGTTTTTAATATTTTATTTAGAACTGAACGGATTTGAATGCAGTAATGTGCAGATTCACTCGTAAAATCTCGAAATAGTTCGCAATATTACCCAGTGCTTTGATAAACATACCACTGTGACAGGACTTAAATTTGCTTCGAAAGATGTATGGCTACATTATTTTGCTTTATTTATTTGTATAATTGTGTTTGTAGTGTGTACATTCTGATTACCTGGGGCTCCAGATATATTGTTTTGTTGTTTTGGACAAAGAAATAATTCTACTTTCTTCGTATTTAAAAAAAAAAAAACAAAAAAAACAACAAAAAAAAAACGAAAAAACATATCACCTAAATTGTACGAGAATTATTTTGAACTAAATGTTATGAGACCGATGTTGAGTCTGAATTTGTTGCCTTAACACATTTAAACACATTGAGCCACCTCGTAACAAAACCACAAAATGGATGTGCGCCCAGTGAAGACTCGGACCAGCCTGGGCATCCGCCCAGTCTGGTCAGAGTCTTCGCTGTGCGCTCAATGGGTAGCTTAGGATCCAAGCTTTCTCCATGCGGACAGCGAAGACTCTGATCAGACTGGGCGGATGCCCAGGCTGATCTGAGTCTTCGCTGGGCGCACATGCCATTTTGTTTAGTTTTGTCATGCGCTGGCTCAAACGACATTCATTCACCAAGGTGTATAGAATGGAGATTTTTCTCTAGACCGGACCAATGTCACAAACCTTGAGACACCATCCTCAGTAATTTCAAATGATGCACGCTCAAATTGCAGTTGGGAAGAAACTGGATTTGTACATATCCAGTCTGGCGATGGGCAGTTGAAAGGCAAGCGGGTGTTGCTTCCTACCAAACCTGCGTGAACTTGTCAGATCAGATGTCGGTGTTTTTGCTTGATCCTTTAGACACGTAGACTCTTATATGGGAGACCAACGTGCTACTTGTACGAGAGACCAACGTGCTATTTATACAAGAGACCAACGTGCTTCTTATATAAGAGACCAACGTGCTACTTTCCTGTTCATAGGCGTTGTGCTCGTTACGCACATTACGCATGTGCGTAGCATGCGTAAGAAAAATATTTTTGCAACAAAGAAACATCCACTTACATAAAATATTATGCTTCTTTACCATTGGGGCTGTTCTTAAAGGAAATAATTAATCGCTTCCAAACTAGGGGCTACTCTTATAGGAAAGAATTTGCTCCCTCTGGGAGCAAATTCTTTCCTTTAAGAGTAGCCCCTATTTAGAAGCAACAATAGCGAGAATTTTTCAAGATTTTTTTTTGACTAGGCATGCTTACAAATAATTCCGTTCCGGTTACGTCACAGTGATTTCAGTGATTCCCACTTCATATATTTGAGATGTTTTGTCATACTACCAGGCTTGTAATTATAATTCGAGGTCATACACTCTGGTCAGACACCACCTTCTGGGTCTACGTTTTTTGTTCAGGATTTTCTGTATTGTTATACCATGAGTATTTACCCTAAATATTGGGGCACCTTGATTTTTTATCTCCTCAAAATACTTTTCTAAAATTTTAACAAGAGTATTTTATTGCCTGTTTCTAAAAGCTGCTGGGTGAGTGGCAAACAGAGTAGACCCTGAACAGATGCCGCCACTGCGGTGTCTGATCTTTGTCCACAGTTGTTGTTGTGTCTTTAAGGATTGACTGTATTGTTACCTTATTTACCATAAATATTGAGACATCTGAACTCCTTACCATACTTGTGATAAAATTTTAACAAATCCATTTTATTACCTGTATTCATCACGAAAACACGCCTATATAATTTTGATCCCCTTAAACCCCACAATTCATATAGTAAAACTGGGGTTTACAGGGGGTATACATTATTTTTTTTATTTTGCTATAAACATAATATGTGGGTACTCGTTAGAACCGCCTTGCCAAGGCGGTTCTAACGAGTACCCACAATCTATGTTTTAAGCAGAAATACGAAAAGTGTCAGATTTTTTTTTATCTGAAAATTTTCCTTTTTTGGTTATAAAATTTACAATATATTTGAATAGGCATGTTTTCGTAATGTTTAAACTGCTGAACTGTGAAACAAAATGTAGATTCTACGATAGAACACCTGGAAACCAGCCACCAGCCAACCTAGGTGGCTCAGTTGGACGCGCCGTCCGACTGGAGACCAGGAGGTCGCGGGTTCAACCCCCGCCGAGGTTGGCAACATTCTTTCGTGGAGATTGATCATGAAATATTTTCTACGGTCATTCTCTCCCTTCCACTGATTCAAGAAGGGCAGTTGTCAGTTTCTGGCGAAAGAATGTGCACAATACTGGTTAACCGCTTAGAGGACTAACCTGCCCAGTAAACGTGTGGTTAGGTAAACTGACCGCGCTCGACATGACCCCATTGGGTTGACTGGGCCGTAAAACCTCAACACAAACAAACCTGGAAACCAGCTGCCAGCACATGTACTGTTATTTTTAGGGACGCCCGTGGTTTATTTTTGGAAATCGCTTCGCAGGTTGGGGCAAAGTATTGTAAGCAGGCCAGGGTAGGGTTATGGGCTACCGTATAGTAAGGCTACCCACCCTTGCCCTATCCTAAGATATAATTCCTGCAAAAGTTATACGGGCGTCTGTTAAATAACCGTCGTCTGTTAAAATAACGGTAAAGGTTGCTGATTGCAAGATATTTTGCCGTAAAACATACGGACAATTTGTACAGTATTGCTGAGAGACAAACACTGTAGACTCTGATTAGGCGCCACCGTCTGCGGCGTCTGATCTAAGTCTACATTGTTTGCTCGGGCCTATCCACCCGTATACTAAAGAGAAAATTAATGACATTTGACGTGTTGGCCAATAAAATAAAAATGAGCCAGCGCACGACAATAGCTACAATAAGACTTGTGCGACCAGTAAAGACTCAGATCAGCCTGCGCATCCGTGCAGTCTGATCAGAAATTTCGCTGATCGCATGAGCCTTCTACAGTATCCGGGCTATCCAAAGAGGGATAAACGAGAACCCTTGTCAGACAGAGTGGATGTAAAGGCTGATCTGAGTCTTTGCTGGTCACATAGGTCTTATTGTAGGTTTTGTCGTGCGATGGCTCAATTAAACTTCAGCTTCAGCCCGGAAATCATGAAATAAGGAAGCAATAGCAAGTTAATTATTTATATTTTTTTTTCAAACGATCATCTAAAGTCTAGATATAAATGCAAATGAGCTGCGTCGCAAAGTCAGAAAACATACGTTCGGATATCATATCCAGGAATTCTTGTAATAGAGATATCAATCCACCCAAACATCGTATCTCTGTGACGTCACGGCCAACAAATGGTAGTCATACAGGTAACAATAAGAAAGTGTACTTAATTATATGAGAAATGCGGGTAGAAACGATCATTTAACTTCAAATTTCATATATTTCTTTTCTTACCAGATATTTCATAACAAAAAATAATTTCCTTTCTTGTGATACTTAAAACGTTGAAATCATCAAATGTATAAAATGGTCTAGCATGCAATAAATGATGTGCGCCAAGCGAAGATTCAGATCAGCCTGCGCATTCGCCTTCACTGGACGCATTTTACAAAGCCAAGGAAGCAAAGCTTTTTCGTGAGCACAATGAAGACTCTGATCAGACTGCGCGGCTGCGCGGACTAATTTGAGTCTTCGTTGGGCGCACATGTCAGAAGGTACGTTTTCTGACGTTGTGGTTCAGCATTAATATATGCAACAAAAACATAATGCGTCGTTTCATCAATGAAAGCCGAACTATAAACGTTTGAAACCATTATGAAAACACGCCTATTCAAATATATTGACATTTTAACCACCCAAAACTGAAAGTTTTCAGATAAAAATTCTGACATTTTTCATATTTCTGCTCAAAACAAAGACTGAGGCTACTCGTTAGAACCGCCTCGCGGAGGCGGTTCTAACGAGTACCCACAATCTATGATTTTGAGCATAAATACGAAAATTAATGTATACCCCTGTAAACCCCAGTTTTACTATATAAAAGCGGGGTTTAAGAGGGTTAAGAATATATATGTATGTTTTCGTGATGCATTTCAACATAAAACAACATAGCAAAACTGTCCCATATGTTTAACCTTTTTTCATATGTTTTTGGGTCGATTGTTTACAAAAGCTTCCTTCAAGCAGTTGTCCACGTGATTATCATTGACCAATGAAGGTAACGGTTATTTATAGCCAGGACAGAGTGCTATTTGTAGAAGGTTATCTGTTAAACCTGGACTGGGACATTTGGGACATTTGAAAACAGTGCATACCCAGATCAGACGCCGCAGAACGCGGCGTCTGATCAGGGTCTGCACTGTTTGCTTTGATTACAGGAAATTACAGGAAGTTAATGGTTAAATGAAACAGTCTAAAGGCCCCGTTCAGGACCATTTTCTCAGCCTAGCTCAGAGATAATCGACCCACCAGTGCTATCAGTGCTTTGATTATAAGTTAAACCCTTTCAGCCCAGCAGACCAAAATCCAATACCTGTGCAAACAGTGTAGATCCAAATGAGATGGCTCGTATCAACTGTAAAACACTTTTCATATGAGGGTGCAAATTCTTTCCTTAAAGAGTAATCGAAAATAAAAAGGGAGAAAATATTTCCATTTCAGAGTTGATTTCCTTTGAGGTAAAATTTTCATTTGTAAAACACGTTTTGTATGCGGCAGCAAATTCTTTCCTTTAAGAGTAGCTGAAAATGTGAAGGGAGAAAATATTTCCATTTCAAAGTTGTTTCCTCTTCAGGTGATTAAGGTGAAATTCTCATCTGTTAAACACTTTTCGCATGAGAGAGTAAAATCTTTCCTTTAAAAGTAGCCAAACATGTGTAGGGAGAAACTGTTTCCATTGCAGAGTTGTTCCCCTTTGAGGTGAAAGTTTCATCTGTAAAACACTTTTCATATGAGGGAGCAAAATCTTTCCTATAAGACTATAAGAGTAGCCGAAAATATGAAGGGAGAAAATATTTCCATTTCAGAGTTGTTTCCCCTTAAGGTGATTAAGGAAAAATTTTCATCTGTTTAACAATTTTCGTATGAGAAAGCAAAATCTATCCTTCAAGAGTATCCGAAAATGTGAAGGGAGAAACTATTTTCATTGCAGAATTGTCTCCCTTTTATCTGAAAGTTTCATTTGTTAAACACTTTACGTATGGGAGAGTAAAATCTTTCCTTCAGGAGTAGCCGAACATGTGAAGGGAAAAACTATTTCCATTGCCGAATTGAACGTTTCATCTGTAAAACACTTTTCGTATGAGGGAGCAAAATCTTTCATTTAAGAGCAGCCGAAAATGAGAAGTGTTGTTTCCCTTTAGGACGTAACCGCACTAAACTCTACTGCTACACAATATCTTCGTTGGTCTGATTTGTATACCAATACACAGTAAATGGGCCGCGTCTAGCGAAAACTTTTCCTTAGAATATGCGCAAAATGAGCAGTTACAGATCATCCTGTGCAAGCCGCAAATGATCATCCGGGACTTTGCTTTCCATTCATACATTCTGTAGTCTCACAGTGATTCTGTTAGCAGACAGGGAAGGCCCTGATCAGACTGCGCGGATGCACAGTCTGATCTGGGCCTTCGCTGCCTGCATACGCCCGAAGACACGTTTTTGCAAGGCGCGACCCAAATAATATATTGTGCCAGTCAACAGAATCGCTGTGGTTTAACCAATCAAAGTCTTCAGGGTTTCAGTTAAACTTTACTAGTGATCAATTCTTCCCCTTTTTACTAAAAAATCTGATGATTTGTGGAGTCTAGATACACTTCTAGATTTTTTGCCATCTTAACAAGGGAGACAATTTTGTAACACCCCTTTTGTTTCCTGCACACTTAACCCCTTCTGAAAAGGGGTCTGCTCATAAAGGAAAGCGTTTGTTTTCCTTTTAGAGTAGAATCCTTTTCAGAAAGGACACAAAACAATCATGAAAGAGTTGCCTCCGTCCCCACCTCCCCCAACGGGGAGTTTATCCATCCCCCTTAAATGGTCGAACCGCAAGAATTATATTGAGGGTTAGTACAGTGCTCCCGGTAACTATAATCATTCTCATGAAAAACGTTTGGAAGTTTCTTCAACAAATTCAGCATATGTCTCATTTTAGTTTCGATATCTGATTTGTTTTATTTGTCTGTTTAACCCATTTATGCCTTGCGTCCCATAAAATGGACACTGGCAAACTTTGTATACCCATATCAGACGCCGCAGAACGCGGCGTCTGATAAGCGTCTACACAGTTTGCATTTAGTACAGGAATCGCTAAAAACATGTAACAAAAAAAACTAACCACACACTCCTTTTATTGAAATGAACCGGTCCAAATGGTTAATGTACAAGAGTCCACGTGGCATAAATGCGTTTACGGAGTTTCTTTTGTAGATATGTTCCTATTTACTTCACTATATTTACTCCACTATGGCACATGCTCAGTGTCAGGATTTCCTTCACTATCAGTTATTACTTAAAGTTCCTCTGGTCTTTTACTCTCTGCATCTGTATCAGGATTTATTTCACTATCAGTCATTGTTTTAAGTTCATCTGGGGCTTTACTCTCTGCATCTGTATCAGGTACTATTTCACTATCCGGTATTTCTTTCTCTGGTGTTTTACTCTCTGTGTCTATATCAGGATTTATTTCACTGTCAGATGTTAGTTTGGAAGGATCGGGTGCTTTACTATCTACACCTAAACTTTCTGTATTTGTTTCTATTGATAAGTCATCGTTATCTTTATTCGTTTTTTCAGTGTTTTGAAAGTCGCCCGATGTATTCACCTCTATCTTAGATTCATCACTAAACGACTTGCTGCCAGACTCTAAAATCGACTGATTTTGTTCTGTTTGTTCCTTTAAAATATTTTCTGTTTTGGTTTTTTGACTGTTGTCAACTGTCTCTTCATTAGTCTTAGAGTCTTCACTTACAGAATTACTACTACTTGTCGAAACATATTTAGTTGGTTCTGACTTTTCAGTAAATGTTACTGGTTCTTGCAAGATCTTATCAACTGAAATGTCTGTCACTGACACAGTTTTATCCTCCTGGGTTTGCAAGTCAGTGGTATTTTCTAGGTTCCTGTGAGATTCGTCTTGCAAGTCTTCCTTATTTCTATCATTTTCATGATTCTCTAACAATCCGTTATCAATATCAACACCTGAATCGACAAACGCCTTTGCACGACCCGACTCTTCTGTTTGTTCTAAATTTCCTTTAATATTTTCTTGGTTTTCATGGGCGTCTATTTCATTTTCGCCCCCTTTATGTATCATTCTCTGATCAGGATTAACCATACTTTCAGAAAACTTGGATTGTATGTTTGTGCCATCATTTTCTTTATCGTCTTTTACCGTCTCTTGATCTTTATTCGGTATGACTTCCTCATGATTATCTGCTTTGTTCGTTTCTGATTCTTTATCCTTGGAATGAGAAGTTTCATCTGGCCTCCTCTGAAAGTCTAAGTCACAGAAAGCGCCACGACCTCTGTGTGTGACGCGTCGATCAATCTTTGGCTCAACTAGGCGAGCCAAACCAACGGGTCTCTTCCAGAGATTAGCTTTTTCTTCCATAATTCGACGATCCTTCTCCGCTTTTTGAAGCTTCTCCGCAGCTTCCTGAAGGAAAGAGACAAGTGCGTTTTTGTATTGCATGTAATGGTATATTTACGATTCATTTTGTATATATATGAAATAATGGAGGACTAAGATTAGACTGCACATCCACACAGTCTGAACAATCTTCGCTGTATGCTTGAAGAAGTATGGGGTCCTTGCCTATCCTCTGAGCACCCTGTGAAGATTAATCAGACTGCACTGATGCGCAAAGCTGATCCGAGTCTTTGCATTTACACGTCATAAGGCTAGGTTTTGACACTGGCCGGTTCATATCACTATGTCAAAGCAAAAGAAAGTTCAGACCCGTTGGACTTAATGATGCTTAAATATATAAAAAAAAAAAAAAAGAAAAAGAAATCAGAGTGCACTGGCTCAGATGGTTTTTGCATCCGCCTACACACGCCCACAACTATAAAGAAATTGCATGGTACACAGCGAATATTTCAGACAATACTGATACGCTAGTTATTCTGGCTAAAACAAATGTTTTCCCACAAGTTCTCTGTGACTAAAAAAAAAGATTTAACAAGAGGTCATGGGCCACAACTCGCTCACATGAGTCAAACAGCCATTGCATAAATGCATATGCCATGTAACATTCTTCCACTGTTGAGAGAAAGAGAGAGAGAGAGAGAGAGAGAGAGAGAGAGAGAGAGAGAGAGAGAGAGAGAGAGAGAGAATCAAAAATCAAAATTAACTATGCCGTGAAAAGGTGTTTTGTAGAAGAAAGTTTTAAGTGATTTTAACACATATGGGCATAGCAGACATATTGATCAACAAAGCATGACAATTTGAGCAAAATGTGAATCTTATAATTCTACCAACAGGGCTATCAGCTCCCCAGTATAGGTGTGCAACATGCTGTGCGCGGGTCCCTATCATCTGATTGTTTGCTGACTGAGAGTTTATCAGGAATACAATCTAGTCCTCTTAGATATGATAATAGCTTTCACCTCCGCAGTACTTCATTAAATGTTTACAAAAATAATAATTACACATGCCAGTTGCATAGTCAAAGAGAAAAAAAACAGACGACATTTTGATATATTTTCTGATTGTTTCAGAAAAAAAAGTTTGAAGTTTAAAAAATATAAAACTCTGTTTTTTGGGGGGGAAAAATCATCATATTGTTGTCTTTTGAATTTTCCCTGAGTGTAGTAAAGGTTAAACTTGAAACCATTTCTTAATCTGTTATTAATTTGGAGCAAGGGCAATACAAACCCATTACTGCCAATCACTGCTGAAGCCAGCTAGCCAATGATATGGTACTTTCCTCCTATAAGTCGTTTCGAGGGTCATAGCCCCGTTAGTAGAATTGTGAGCCTCTGAAATCTTCCACTGACAAAAAGCTCCATATAAATTTTGATAAGTACAAGCCAAGTGGTTTCAGCGGTAAAGTCGTTTAAAGATCCCATGGGGGTTAAAATTTTAATAGTAAAAGTTTTGCTACTTTAATTACATATTGTAAGTTTCAACTATAACTCTTTAAAACATTTTGAGAAAATGATTTTTCAACATTGCTATAATAGTTAAACCTGACCATAATTTCATTACGAAAACAAGCCTATTCTAATATATTGAAAATTTTACCACCAAAAAATGATAATTTCCAGATAAAAATTCTGGTATTTTTCATATTTCTGCTCAAAACATAGACTGTGGGTACTCGTTAGACCCGCCTCGGCGAGGTGGTTCTAACGAGTACCCACAATCTATGTTTTTGAGCAGAAATTAGAAAATAATGTATACCCCTGTAAACCCCAGTTTTACTATAGAAAAGTGGGGTTCAAGGGGGTCAAAATTATATAGGCATGTTCTCGTGATGTGAATTAACTGTACAGACCTTGAATCTCCTGATGCTATATACCAAGATTCGGCCTTTAAGCTTTCATGCTTCGTGAAAAGAATATTTAAGTGGTTTTACCATATATGGGATAGTGGACGTATTGTGCAATGATGCAGACCCATTTGAAAAAGTGTCAACATGCCTAAGACATAATACCAAATGTGTAATTTGGTAAAAATTAGTCTAGCAGTTTTAGCGGAAATGTGGTTTAAAGACTACACACTTTTATACATGTATATGGCAAAGGGGCAAGGGCAGATAGCCCTGAGGGACAAAGTTTTGATCGTAACTAAAAGGTTTGCAACTGTGATTATATTTTGTAAGTTTCTTTTATTAAGTCTTAAACACAATTTGAGAAAATGATTTTTCAACATTTTCCCAATGCAACTCTGTCGTAAATGTATGGAAATACGCCCAAGGGTTTCAGAGGAGGAGTCTTTCAAAGGTGTGGACGGATAGAACAGCAGACGGACGGACGACGGACGGCAAGTGATCACAATAGCTCATCCTACGCCTTTGGCTCCGGTCAGCTAAAATTACAAACATTACGAAAACATTCAAATATGCTAAAAATGTGACCACCAAAAAATGAAACTTTTCAGATAAAAAAAAACTGATATGTTTTATGTTTCTGCTCAAAACATTGATTTTGGGTACTCGTTAGAACCGCCTCGACGAGCAGAAATAAGAAAAATAATGTATACCCCTGTAAACCCCAGTTTTACTATATAAAATATATATATATATATATATATATATATATATATATATATATATATATATATATATATATATATATATATATATATGGGGTCAAAATTATATAGGCATGTTTTCGTGATGACTAGCGAATAAGATTTACCGAATGATAACATTGACCATATACATTAAACAATGCTATAGTTTTATTAATCAAGTAATTTCGTATTGGCTTTGGGCCACGAAATTAATTGATTAATGACAATTTTATTAATCAAGTTTCAAAACATCTTGATATGCGATGAATATCCATTACGAAAACATGCCTATTCAAATATACTGAAAATTTTACCACTAAAAAGTGAAAATTTTCAGATAAAAAATTCTGATAGTCTTCTTATGTCTTATCAAAACATAGATTGTGGGTACGCGTTAGAACCGCCTCGGCGAGGCGGTTCTAACAAGTAACCACAATCTATTTTTTGAGCAGAAATAAGAAAAATAATGTATACCCCTGTAAACCCCGTTTTTACTACATAAAAGTGGGGTTTAAGGGGGGTCATAATTATATAGGCATGTTTTCGTGATGACAATACAGAAGATTCGTCATAGCAGTTATATGGCCAAGCCCATACCATGCCATTTAATATTACTGAAATCCGTTGAAAATGACATAAAATCGGGTAAAACCTCATCCCATCAATCCAAATAACAAACTCGGCCAATATACAGAGTCGGCCAATGCAGAGAAAGTCGACCATTACAGAAAAAAAAAAAAAAAAAAACTAGACCAATACGTATTGGCCGAGTTTTTACTGTATTGGCCGAGTTTGCCATTAGTATGATGCGGACTGATTTGGCGATATAGATACTATCTTAACGGCTCCATATTCCTAAAAAGAGACATTTTATTATCCAAGAAAGGTTTAACTCTTTCGGAGCCAAATTTCGGACGACATTTGTCGTCTGCTTTTTATTCTTTTTATTTTTGTTTTTAAAAAAGCTATCGCTTGGAAAGAAGTTTATACGTACAGTTGAAAGATTAAATATCAAATAGTGTAGATCCAGATGAGACGGCTCATTATGAGCCGTCTTATCTGGATCTATGCTGTTTGCAAAAGCCAATTATTATCGCCTGTGGCAGTGAAAGAGTTAAAATAGATATATGATGTTAATACAATCATAAAATTAGGCATCTGACAATTAGGTAATTTCAATTTCAGTTAGTCTCTCGTTCTTGAACTGGATCAAAAGTGAAATGATTTTTATCGTATCTCTAAATTAATGTTGCCAACATAATTCTGAAATACGATAAAAATAGCATTTCATTTTTTATCCAGTTAAAAAACGTGAGACTAACTGAAATTTTACAGGCTGTCAGAGACCATATTTTATGATCGCATTAATACCATATCTATTAAACGTTCCTTGGACAAAAAATGTCTATTTTGGAGGAATATGGAGCCTTTAAGGCAGGCAATTAAAAATAAATGGTATAAACGTTTGATCAAAAACATTTTAAGAAACAAGAAACAATTGGTAGTATTCCGTTATTTTTATAAGGCAGTCTCCCTGTTTGCTTTATTGCACACCAACCCACCTATGGAAAGGGATCTACTCTAAAAAGTAAGAATGCGCCAAGGGTGCGCCAAGGGCGCAAACTTTTTCCTTGCAGAGTAGACGATTTGACAGAACAGAACTGTCTCTCTTGATAGTCTATTAGTTTCCATGATTTTATAATACAGTAAAACCTCGATGACTCGAACACCGATGGCTCGTTTACCTTGGATGATTCAAACTCGTTTTTTAGTCCCTATGAAATTCTTCCGATATTTCAAGAAAACAAATATTTAGGGAAATTTTCTTATTTTATCATGCAATTGTATGTTGTGTTTATTCATTAGAATCGCCTCATCGAGGCGATTCTAATGAATAAACATAACATATCATTATTGTATAGAAGATCAAAAAGAATTTACAAAACTTATTCATCATTTTCTTCCTGACCAGGCGCCATAAATTACGAAAACAGGCCTATTCAAATGTATAGAAAACATTTCGCCTCCAAAACCTTAAAATTTTCTAATAAAAACTCTGATAAGTCTCAAATTTCTGCTCAAAACATAGATTGTGGGTACTCATTAGAACCGCCTCGGCGAGGCGGTTCTAACGAGTACCCACAATCTATGTTTTGAGCAGAAATAAGAAAAATAATTCATACCCTTGTAAACCCCAGCTTTACTATATAAAAGTGGGGTTTAAGGGGGTCAAAATTATATAGGCGTGTTTTCGTGATGATTAACCCTTAGTTGCTCGAACTACCCATGTCTCGAATAAATTTTCATGGTCCCAAAGATGTTCGAGCCATTGCGGTTTTAATGCATTTCATACAAGAAGTAAATATTTTAGGCCTACGTGTTGGTAAAATTTATGAAAAGCTTGGAAGCCGTATACTGGGCGACTTTCACCATTTGCCACCTCTGGATGGAACCAGCAAATTGAGGATATTTGTCTTATTTGTCACAGAAAACAGGACTGACAGTTCCTATTTTCTGAGAAAAATAAGAAAACTATTTCTCAATGTCGTCCGCTAAGATTTTTAGCAGCATGCCAAGCGTTTGTGTTGAGGTTTTACGGCCCAGTCAACCCAATGGGGTCATGTCGAGCGCGGTCAGTTTTTTTCCTAACCACACGTTTACTGGGCATGCTTAGTCCTCTAAGCGGTTAACCAGTATTGTGCACATTCTTTCGCCAGAAACTGACAACTGCCCTTCTTGAATCAGCGGAAGGGAGAGAATGACCATAGAAAATATTTCATGATCAATCTCCTTGAAAGAATGTTACCGACCTCGGCGGGGGTTGAACCCGCGACCTCATACTAAGCTAAAAAAGCGCGTATGATGCGTAAGTATGATGCAGAGTATCAAGAGGTCTGCAGAAAAAGCTTCCCATTAGATTTGGTTTGTGGTAAGGTTTTACGGCCCAGTCAACCCAATGGGGTCATGTCGAGCGTGGTCAGTTTACTTAACCACACGTTTACTGGGCAGGTTAGTCCTCTAAGCGGTTAACCAGTATTGTGCACATTCTTTCGCCAGAAACTGACAACTGCTCTTCTTGAATCAGCGGAAGGGAGAGAATGACGTAGAAAATATTTCATGATCAATCACCACGAAAGAATGTTGCCAACCCGGCGGGGGTCGAACCCGCATCCTCCTGATCACCAGTCGGACGCGCGTCCAACTGAGCCACCAAGGCCGGCGCTTCCCATTAGATACACAAAGTTGAAACAATGTATTCACGTAGAGGTAATGTTGTGATATTGCATTGGTGTCAATAAGACATTGTTTCAACCCTGTTTGCCGCTGGGTTGACGCGGCCTTAGCCACATCATCTGAAATGCGCTTTCTGTGCACTTAATACCTAGCATGCTGGGTAAATCTTTCAGCAGACGATAATCTGCATGAAATCTCAACCCTATTTTAAAATGCACTAAATCATTTGTTAGAAAAAGGAAATGGAAGAAAAGCAAGTAAATGTGCAAATGTGTTTCTGCCATTTAAAACACGGCGTGCATTGAACACAACTGCAAATAAATATCGCAAACCGTATACTAAAATCCAAAACAAAATAATTCGAATAAGAAACCGTAAAAAAAAGGTCAACTTTGTAAGCAAAGAATCGAAATGCAAATGTGCGTAAGCCTGTCATAAACTTGTGGTATTTGGCGTACATAAAGAGGCAAAATACCAATATAAAAGTGCTAAATTCACACACCGTCTGTACTGATCGGGGTCTTCGCTCTAGTTCTGTACCTAGCCGAACGTTCGTTTAACTTAACACTTAGAATTTGGCTTAAACTTTTAGCCATTAGACACTGAAATATTTTTTCTTAATTTCTATAGAAAACAGGTTTGACATTTTATGCAAATTGTCTCCAGTGGAGACAATTTGCATGAAATGTCAAATCCGGTTTTCTGGAAAAAAAACAATATGAAAACTATCATCAATTTGTGGTCTGCTGAATTTGCCCAGAGAGTGGTAAAGGTTAACTACGCTGGATATCTCTTGATTCCGAACGGTACAGTGGAGGGTCTGATGCGATTGCATGCACACCCTTATCTGGCCTTAAGCTATTGAAGACTGGAAACCCCAAAAGGGTTTACTGGCAAACAGTGCAGACCCAGATCAGACGCCACAGAACGCGGCGTCTGATCAGGGTCTCCACTGTTTGCAAATAGTTTAACCAATTTTCTTTAGGAATATCTGTATCATATAGACTGACATACCTAAAATCGAAAATGTACTCTTCCAATATATAGTGTGGAAGAGTTTATTCATTCTTTATTGGGTTAAGCTATCAAATTTTTTAGCTCCTACTGTATTTACTCTGTAAATATTCGAATTGATATGCCCGAGCCCGAGCCCGAGCCCGAGCCCATGCCCGAGCCAAAAGTGCAGACCCAGATCAGACGCCGCTGAACAGCTGTGGCATCTGATCTGTGTCCCCACTGTTTTGTAACTCATCCAGAAGTTTTTAGACATATCAACAGGCAGTGATATGGACATGTTCAAAGTTTAATACAAGAAACTTTACTATGCGACAATCCCAATCGAAATGTGGCATCCAGAACGGTGTGACAGTTTTTCTAAATATCAATGGTTACGCGCTGTGGAACCGCTATTCAAACTTTTTGAAGCAGCTTTAGATTCACAGGTGAAAAAATGGCTGCCTAAACTAAGTAAAGAAAATCAACTGTTAGTAAATGCATACGTATTTATGCATTGCCAAAACCAATCTACAGCAATATATGAATTCTGTAAAAGAATAAATGCCCGCTTTTTTTGCTATTGTTTCATGCAATCATCACGAAAACATGCCTATATAATATTGACCCCCTTAAACCCCACTTTTATATAGTAAAACTGGGGTTTACAGGGGTATACATTATTTTTCTTATTTCTTCCCAAAAACATAGATTGTGGGTACTCGTTAGAACCGCCTCGTCGAGGCGGTTCTAACGAATACCCACAATCTATATTTTGACCAGAGGTATGAGAAATATACGAATTTTTATCTGAAAATTTTCATTTTTTGGTGGTTAAAATGTTCAGTATATTTGAATAGGCGTGTTTTCGTAATGAAATGAAATTCTACATGCAAGAATCGTCCAAGTAGACACAACGTTGAAACAACGTTGCACCAGAGTATGAACGTCATGACGTTGCATCGACGTTGATTCGACCTTGTAGAAACGTCATATGCGGTCTCCAAGTAGACACGCAACGTTGAAGCAACGTCGTACCGACATCGGTGCAACGTCGTTATGACATTTTGTAACGTTGTGCGTCCGCTGAATATGTCTATAAATTGAGTAAGCAACGACATTTTTCTCTTTTTTTTTTTTTTGCGTTAGACAGAAAGTTTGATATGATGTCCTCGAATTTGTTTTTGGAGGGTGGGGGGGGGCGGGAGGGGGTTGAGGGCAGGTATTTGAATCCCAAATTTCAGACCATGTCCAACATTTTTAGAAAAAAAAAAAAGAAAACACTCTAAGATGCAAGAATCGCTTTACCGAGGCTATTCTAACGAGTACTCACACCATATTAATAAGTTACGGAGAAATAAACACATCTCAGAAAATTCATAAACGGAAGACACCCACTTTACTAAAAGAAAAAAAAGGACCTTTACTTGTTACAAAAAAGCTCTAAGGTATCATCTTGTCATAAATGCGATCACTTGATTCTGACTGTGCAAAATGTGTTTACCCTAACAAAGTACACCCTGTCCTATGAGTTCTGTTGGTAAGAAGACTGGATAAATGGGTATTCCGAACTTCGGATTTGTTTTTATTTTATAGCAAAAAAAAAAAAACAAAAAAAAAAAACAAAAAAAAACCACCAAAATACGTCTATTCAAATATATTGAAAATTTAACCAAAAGTGAAAACGTTCAGATGAAAACTTTTGGTAGTTTTCATATTTCTACTCAGCAAGGCGGTTCTAACGAGTACCCACAATCTGTGTTTTTGAGCAGAGATAAATATTAATGTATACCCTGTAAAACCTAGTATTACTATATAAAAGTGGGGTTTAAGGGTTCAAAACTATATTATGCGTGTTTTCGTGAAGATAGCCTAATTTGTCATTAATTTCATGCTGATGATCTGTGTAAATAAGTATAAGCTTTCGCAAAAAGTTTGGTCTACGCTTCGCAAACAATAAATGTAAATAAATGTAAAAAATGGGAAATTACATTCAACAGCCCATCGATATCGATGGGCTGTTGAATGTAATTTCCCACTTTTTCAAATTATTTCCTCAAAACATTTATATCGCTCATGAAACACAGAAACTACAAAGTTTGTTTACCTTTTTTGAGTTATCGAATGCTTAACCGATGTCGCTCTAATTGTTTCACGTTCTTAACCGATGTTTACGCATTCATTCGTTTGGTAGGCGTGATAATACAACAACAATAAAGAATAGTAACAACAGAAGAGACTCGTATATTTTTCATTATAAAAAAATAATTATTTACCCACTAATTTAACTTTAATAACAAATAGATATTATCATATACTTTCATAAGTGCATAAGTAAGGGGTGTAATAAATATCGTATGGATACAAGGTTCCGGATAAAAGTAGAAAAGGGAAAAACCCATTGTCAGTAAAATAGACTAACCTTGAGTAAATCTATCTAAATTATCACAACAATTATTAAGACAGACTAAGTGTTCAGACAGAGTGGTCTGAGCAAATCGTCTCCCTCCTTTCGACATCTTTTACACAGAAGTTAATTTGCCAACTTTTATCATAATTTAATGCAAAACCATTTGTCGTAACTACATGCGCACAAAATTTACCCACGTTTTATATTCTAGTCAATCATTTTAACCCTAGTCCTGCTGAACCCGGATATACCCTGTCTTTATACAAACAGTGTAGATCCAGATCAGTTGGCTTCTGAAGAAGCCAACTGATCTGGATCTGCACTGTTTGCCATTTAGTATGTGAATTTATATCAACAATCTCGATCAAGTCATCTGATTGGCTGAAAATTAAAAATGGGTATGGCATCTTGATTTATTCAGCAGGACAAGGGTTAAAACAATGGAGTATTTTCACTTTTTCCCATAGCAAAAATGACTACAAAATTTGCAAAAACCGATACAGTAGGTAGTTTGGGTGCAGGTTTTCGACGTTCCACCTGTTCAAAATTTCTGAACTTTTCACAATCATTACGAAAATACGCCTATTTAAATACATTGAAAATTTTACAACCAAAAAAGGAAAATTTTCAGATAAAAAAAAATCTGATATTTTTCATATTCCTGCTCAAAAGTTAGATTGTGGGTACTCGTTAGAACCGCCTCCGCGAGGCGGTTCTAACGAGTACCTACAATCTATGATTTTAGCAAAATAAGAAAAAATAATGTATACCCCTGTAAAGCCTAGTTTTACTATATAAAAGCGGGGTTTAATGGGGTCAAAATTATATAGGTATGTTTTCGTGATGATTCTTATGGAACATTAACTTAAAATCACTGAAAAAAAAATAGTTTTGATCATTTTAAAAAAAAAAATAAAAAAAAACAGTTTACCATACAATTGCACAGATCAGACCCATTTTTGGCCGTAAAATTAATTTTTAAGTAAATATTTGAAAACAAAGTGCAGACACAGAAAAAACAAATGGGTCCTGATAAGATATGGTCAGTCATAACAAAACATTTTTATTTAGAATAAAACGCCATGCAAAAAAAATGACTTTCCAAAGGATGTCGAAAGGACAGTAGTTACAGATTAAACTGCATCTGAAGTACCCATCACGAAAACATACCTATATAATTTTGACCCCCTTAAACCCCACTTTTATATAGTAAAACTGGGGTTTACAGGGGTATACAATATTTTTCTTATTTCTGCTCAAAAACATAGATTGTGGGTACTCGTTAGAACCGTCTCGCCGAGGCGGTTCTAACGAGTACCCATAATCTATGTTTTGAGCAGACATATGAAAAATATCAGCGTTTTTATCTGAAATTTTCAATGTTTTGGAGGTGAAATTTTTTATATATTTGAATAGACGTGTTTTCGTAATGCATTTTGCTAAGACTGCATACTGTTTGTCAGTCTGCTGACACATTTCAGATGCATCAGCAAACGGTAGTAAAAAGAGCAGGTTTAAATTTTAGAAAAAAAAAAGTATGGTATTTACACTTAGTATGGTAAGTACTTCTTGCCATATTTGCTCTAAAATTTGACCAAGTAAATTTTACTACCTTTGATGTGTCTAATACATTTCTGAATGAGTGACAGACAGTATAGACCCTTACCAGATTCCGCCTTCTGCGGCGTCCGATCTGTGTCTACAGTGATTGCTCAGTCTTGTCTATACCTAGGGTAAATATGGTAAGATTCGGGGAATAGGGGTGGGTGTGGATATGCTGTTTCAATATTAAGAGCAATTATTGTATCATATCACCCGTGTTCTTTTATCAGTGTTCCCATATCCAGGTTTAGATTTTAGTTTCACCACGAGAAAACCCCTTCTAGAACTTTATTCAGATAGTATGCATACATGCCATAGCTCACACTGTGAGACAAAATCTCACAGAATTTTGGCCTTTCTGGACCCCGATTCCCATAAGATTTTCAAATCTCACAGAATTTTCATACCATTTAATAAGCTATTATTGAAGAACTAGAAATAAATCACACATTGGCATGGCTATCCCAAGCTTAATTCATTAAAATAATGGTTTTTAACTTACTTATGTAAGCTTGAAAGTGATTTTCATAAAAATCTCACAGAATTTTATCAAATCTCCACTAAAAATTTGCAAAATCTCACAGATTTCTGTCAACAGCTGATGGCATGTATGACTGTATGACCATATTAGCCTGCGAATCGGCGCAGTGTTATTACAACCTCTGTTGTTGTTGTTTTTTTTTGTTTTTTTTTTTTCCTTTTACAGAACCTTCGGATATCGCAGAATATATCAGCGAACAACGAAGACCCAAATCAGACTGCGCGCATGCGCGCAGTCTGATCTGGGTATTCGCTGTTCGCATGCGCCGAAGCCTCTTTTTTCTCATGGTTATATTCATTTTAACCTTTCCCAGGAAAAAAGGCACACAAACTCGAGGACAAAACTCCCAAACCTCTAAGTAGAAAGCATACCTTACAGATATATAGGCGTGACATTATGCATTTTATCACCTGACTTGAGTCCTTACTAATGTGTACTTTTGTCGTTCTCGAAAGAAATGCTAAAATTCTAAAAATAGAAAATAGGTATGACATCAGTAATGGCTGCTTCCGTTCTCATTAAAGTCAATAGCGGTGCCGCGTAAGTTTTATCCAAATGTATAGATACTAGAAATGCGTATTTGTAAAACACTATGCCCCCAACTATACGCTTGTCCATACAAAATGGCTAAGTAAAAAAGGAAGATAAATCACACAATCACAAGATTAATCCGATTGGTTTGTTGTTTGTTGTTGTTTTTTTTTTTTTTGTTTTTTTTTTTGTTTTGTTTTTCAAAAGTTAATTAGGTCGTCTACTTCCCGGTTCCAGTAAGCTCATTATGTTTCAAGGTCAGAGCCCAAAGTTATCTTGCTCACAAGAATGATGTGACGAACGGATGGACGGACGGACGAACGGCCCAAAAGCAATATCCCTCCAGCTTCTCAATAATTGTTAATCCTTTCAGCCCTACAGACTAAGATTCCTTTGCAATATTCCTTTGCAAACAATGTAGGTCAAGAGGATTCGGCTCAGAATGAGCCGTCTCGTCAGGATCTACACTGTTTGTCATTCTGTTTTTTTTTTTTTGTTTTTTTTTTTTTTTTTGCTTTGTTTTTTTAATTCTGACCGGCACCCCTATCAGTGTAAGTGGATGTGCCCGAATTCACAGATGGAAGAGTCCACTCGAGAAACTTAGGGGTGAAAGGGTTAAAAGAGATAACACAAACGTCACTTTTTTTTTCTCGCGAAACGTAACAGAGGGGAAAAATGAATTAGATCGCAGGTTTGTTACGAATGAAAATAGTAAAATAAGAGGGTAATCAGCTGTGGTTGTTTCTGTTCCCATTAACGTCAATAGCGATGCCGCTTAAATCTGGCCCAAACCACTTGCAAGACTAGAGAGAATTTTTTACCCAAAGTAATGTTTTTAACGCCATTTGTCTCAGACTGAGACTTTCTTTATGGACGTTTTTTTTAACCCCTACATGCCTAGCATCCCTTTTGTGGGACATAGGCAAACAGTGCAGACCTTGATCAGACGCCGCATTAAGCGGCGTCTGACCAAGGTTTTCACTGTTTGCTTATAGGAATTTCAATTACATATAGAACAAAAATGGAAAAAAAATCACCTGACACCCCCTTTGAATGACAAATGAACTCACCCAATGTATAAGCTTGGGAAATTCCATTGGGCTTATTTGGATTAATACATTTGTATAGGAATGAATTTCATTTTTTGCGGATTTTATCGATGTGTAAATGTCAGTAAATCGCTCGCAAATTGAATAAATTCCGAAAAGATTTATTTTAGGTTTGTAAGTGATCGTCGGCTTTTACACATCGATAAAATCCGGAAAATGGAAAATTACTTCTTTCAAATTTGGCCATGCTGCCTCCACAAAATGAGTTAATCAACTTATTTAGAAACCTACGCGAAAAAAATAGTTCCAAGATTCCTGCTCAGTTCATTTATCGAAGCATCATGAAAACATGCCTATATAATTTTGACCTACTTAAACCCCATTTTTATATAGTAAAACTGGGGTTTACAGGGTTCATACCTTAGTTTTCTTATTTCTATTCAAAACCATAAATTGTGGGTACCCATTAGAACCGCCTCGACAAGGCGGTTCTAACTAGTATCCACAATCTATGTTCTGAGCAGAAATATGAAAAAATATCAGAATTTTTATCTGAACATTTTCAATTTTTGGTGTTGAAAATTTTCAATATATTTGAATAGGCGTGTTTTCGTGATGGTATAAAAGCTATTTTAAATTTGCTCTCGGCCGATTAGCTCACACTTAACTGAGTTGGAATTATAATGTACAGTAAACTTCAAAAACTCGAACACCAATGGCTCGTTTACTGTGGCTGATTCGAACTCGTTTTTGAGTCCCCAGGAAATTCGTCCGATAGTTCAAGAAAACAAATATTTAGGGATACTTAGGAAAATTTTCTTATTTTATCGTGAAAATGTTTGTTGTGTGTACTCATTAAAATAGCCTCATCGATGCAATTCTTATGGTTACATTCTATATACCATTTTTATAGAAGACCGAAAGGACATCCCTTGATCATTCATATTTTGCCAGGACCTTGCATTTTGATTAACCCTCAGAGGCTCGAACTACCCATGTCTAGAACAAATTTCCATGGTCCCAAAGATGTTCGAGTTATTGAAGTTCGACTGTATTAAGTAAACACTAGGTTTACCTGCATTTTCTCCGCGGCAGCGGCTTTGTCACGCTCTAATTGTTCCAGTTTCTCTTTGGCTTCTCTCAGCAGTCGTTCCTGTTCCTCTCGATCGCTTTGTAGAGTAGCTTTTTGTTCCCTCTCTGCCTTCAACAAATCTTCCTGCTGTTGTTTAAGCCTCTCCAATTCCTCACGCTTTTGGAACTCCTCTTCAAGTAACCTTAAGATTGTAAGAAGTAAGAAGATTGTAAGAGGTGTACTACTTTTTCTAAGGGATGTTCAGGTTTTTACTTGTGCATGGATAGCAATTATTATTTCAAAACATTGTACATAAACCTTTGAGTCAGGATGACTTAAAGGTTCCAGTTTCTTACAAAAAAAACAAAAAAAAAATAGACATCTTTATCCAAAACCAGATTTAATAAATTGATATATGGTACTAATACGATCATAAAAAGTGGCATTTGACAGCCTGAAAATTTTCAGTTAGTCTCTCATTTTTGAACTGGATCAAAAATGAAATGATTTTTATCGTATCTCTGAATTTATGTTGGCAACATTAATTCATAGATACGATAAAAATCATTTCATTTCAAACAAACTGAGACTAACTGAAATTTTACAGACTGTCAGGTGCCACATTTTATGATTGTATTAATACCATATATAAATTTATTAAATCTTTCTTGGGTTAAAAATGTCTATTTTGGGGGAACATGGAGCCTTTTATGTGCTCATAATATGCGCCAAGCTAAAACACATATCAACTGATAAATTCTTGCATTCTGATCAAAGCCTTTGCTGACCATCTCAAGAAACATTGTATTTTTGGTTATCAGATTGCCCAGATGCGCAGAATGATCTGTGCCATCGGTGGGTGCGCATGTCTAAACATTACGAAAACACGCCTATTCAAATATATGGAAAATTTCACCCCCAAAAAAACTAAAATTTTTCAGATAAAAAACTCTGATATTTTTCATATTTCTGCTCAAAACATAGATTGTGGGTACTCGTTAGAACCGCCTCGCCGTTTTATGCAGAAATAAAAAAAATAATGTATACCCCTGTAAACCCCAGTTTTACTATATAAAAGTGGGGTTTAAGGGGGTCAAAATTATATAGACATGTTTTCGTGATGGAAACATTGCTTTGCCTTATTTTCAACGATAAAAATAAATAAATAAATAAATAAATAATAAAAAGTTAATTAATTAATTAATTAATTAAAAAATAATAAACATCACCTGAATCTCCTTTGGTAATAATGTGAATGAAAGCTCAAGTCTTATGTTTTGTGAAAATATCACTAATTTGTCAAATCAGCATGTAAGAGGACTGAATAGGCTTGGTAGATTTTCTTCCATATTTACAAGGGAGATAGTTTTGTGACTTCCTGTTTACTTTGCCGCATGTCAATCTCTTTCTAAAAAGAGTTCTATTCTAACAGAAAGAATTAAATTGGGTTTACTCTAAAAAGAAAGAATTTGCTCCCCTGATGGGGAGCAAATTCTTTCTTTCTAGAGTAAACCCATTTTCAGACGAACGGAAACAGTTTTGACATAGAAGTGTCTCCTGAAATCCAGCATTAAAGGGCTAACTACCTGGCTTGTAGGGCTCTGACAATTTCTTCATCTTTCTTGGCCTGCCTTTCTTCAGCTAGCAATCTCTCTAACTCTTGTTTGATGGCTTCAAGCTCCCGGAGCCTTTCTTGTTCCTTCTCCCGTAACAACTGCTCCTCCTGAGCCCTAGCCTCGGCCTGTAGCCTCAGCTACAAATAAAAATAGCATGAATATAGACACAGGAGCGCCTTACGCGAAAATGGATCTTCCGGATATTTGCGAAAATCAAACCCAAATCGTGTTAAACATTCAGACAAAAGTTTTGTTATTTAATCCTTACAGGATTCACATGAAATGTAAAGCCTTATTTTCTCCAAAAAATATATATAAACGTTGAAATCAGGATGTCGACTGCTGCAGTTGTGATTAGCGCTTTAAGGGATAATAAAGTCTACAGAATCTAAAGATTGTCTCTGTGTACAGCAAATGCCTCATCAGACTGCACGAATGCGCAGATTGATCTGTACTTTTGCTCTCCACATATGCCCAGAAAATACGTTTTTGCTTGGTGTTGTTCATATGTCAACAGTGATGACCTAGATCTGGTAAAAGAATGGCTCCAGATAAGAGAGGGTATCAGGAAAATATTTTCTCATTTCTCCACTAAAGCATATTTTGTGGGTACTCAGTAGAAGTGCCTCGCTGAGGCGCTTCTACTGAGAACCCATAAAATATATTTTAGTGGAGAAATGCGACGCGCTTTTAATGAGCACCCATAACATATGTTTTCGAAGAGAAATAAGAAAAATATTAGTGATTTTTGGTTGAAAAAGGCACCTTATTTGTAGCTATGTAAGAGTCTTCATTTACGACAGAATGGTAAATGTAAACACAAGCTCATGTCCTGACGCAAGTCTGGTTTGCATCTTGCTTTGTTTCGTTGTTGGCAGATGTTGAAATGGCAAGGGACAAAACTACGCATTTGACTACGTATTCCTTGCCTTTAATTTACAGAGTTAGTGATCTTGTCACATTTTGGCAGTCGTTCAATTACATGGATATCAATGTCGTAACAGAGAAAAGTATATTTACCGTAATAACCCTAAATACTGGGACAGACAGGCCTGTGCAAACAACGTAGACCCAGATCAGATGCCGCAGAACGCGGCGTCTGATCAGGGTCTACATTATTTGTCACTCATCCAGCCCTTTTTAGACACATCAACAGATAGTAACATAAACTTATTAAAATTTTAGGACAAGTATGGTAAAGAGTTAGGTTGTCCCAGTACTTAGGGTAAAAACGTAGCTCTCCGGTAATTAACCAAAACCAATTTTTAAGGAAAGTTGAGGACCTGGGCCCAGGTTACAATCATTCCTTAGAGTTAAGGTAACCTTAACTTAAGGTCCGAAATTTTGACATACATCATGTGGTATTGAAAGTCGGCTGAAATGAAATACTTTATGTATATTCAGTAGTGGGTGTCGATTATATTTACTCATATCATCGTTAAAAATCAATTTTTACGCGAAAGCTAAAAAATATGCACTGGAAATCTCAGTCCTTAACCTTAAGGTTGACCTTAACTTGAGGAACGATTGTAAACCTGGGCGCAGATCTCACTACAGGTGTGCCAGAATATCCAATTTCGGCTGACTCGTTTAAAATTATATAGTGACATGTGATGCGTAACGACGGAAAAGGGCCCTTATGCCATATGTGACCAGCGAAGGTCCTGATTGGTGTACGCATCTATGCAGTCTGATCTGGACATTCTCTGTTCGTCGACATATACTACAGTATCCATTGATTCTGTAAGCGGTCAACGAAGGCCCTGATCAGCCTGCGCGAATGCGCAGGCTGATCAGGGCCTGCGTTGTCCTCAAATTGCATAAGGGCCTTTTTTGTGCGTTGCGCATCATTTAGAATTGTTTGATACTGCAGACTATATTGACGAAAACAGAAAACCCATATCAGACAACGCGGTCGCGCTGGTTAATCTTAGCCAGGCTGATCAGGGCCAACGTTGTCCGCAAAGTGCATCAGGGCCCTTTTCATGCGCTTAGCGTCATATATACAGTAGAACATACCCGCCTTTCTTCTTCCAGCTCACCAAGTCTCGAACGTAACAACTCTTCATCTTGTTCCCTTTTCTGAAATTAAAAATTAACCCATAAAGCAATGTCACAACAGCAGCAGACGACACTTTAACATGTTTATATTTCGAGAAAATAAGGCTTGATATTTCATGCACATTATCTGCACAGTAGACGATTCACATGAAAGGTCAAGCCTTATTTTGCTCGTTTTTTTTTTTTTTTTTTTTTTTTTTTTTTAGAATGCCGTCTTCTATGATTTCGAATGGCGCTTTCAGGAAAAACGAACTGTGTTTCAGTGATACATCCGTCATACATGACGTATCTTTGCCTAGATGTATTGTTCTATACCGCACACGTTCAAACACGAGAATCCTTACCCAAACAACTCTTCAAATCCATCAACATACTTGGGAAAGACTATTCATCTAAGTTCATATGAAAGTAAGAATCTGTTGTCTTCAAAGGTTTTTTTTTTTTTTTTTTTTTTTTTATTTGGGTTTTTAGGCCCATATTTCACTTATATCGAGCCGATCGATCATCAAAGGTGGGCGAAAACCGGAGAACCCGGGGAAAAACCACCTAACCATCCTTAAGCAGAACTTGGCTTTCCCACATGTGACCCGAGCTAGGTGCGAACAACAGCGGTGAGAAACCTAATGGATTAAGAGTCGATTCTCCTATCCAGATGTCCGCTGGACAGGGGCCCGCTGTCTTCAAAGTTGTTCGCCTTGTCTTTGTACTCCGGATTATCATTTTTTGGAAGTAGTTGCCTCAGCAACCGACCCCTGATTCGATGTACAGAAATCAAACAATCCGTCGAGAATGGATCGGGTTGAGGGTTTACGCCCAGTCAATCCATAAGGAACATGTCGAGCCAGTCAGTTTACTTAACCACACTTTTTCCTAGGTAGAGTCCTCTGAGCGGTTAACAAGTATTTGTGCACATTCTTTCCTAAGAAACTGACAATTGCCATTCTTGAATCAGCGGAAAGGAAAGAATGTCCGTAGAAAATATTTCCACTAAAGAAGCTAGCCGGACCCGGCGGGGACCAATCAGTCGAGAGACTACTTTTCTAACATGAAACCTAATCACACTTAACAAAATAGTGCCACCTTTTCAATGAAAGCATCTACATACACTATGCAGTAAGATATAACTTATATACATGCAGTAATTAATACGTATGATATGAAGCCCTATATATTTTAATAATAAAAAAAAAACTTTATAAACAGTCGTTTTACTTTTTACGGATGTAACAATACACATGCAGCCAATAATATCACGTGACTAATTGACCCCGCTAAACCTAACCGAATCTCAGAATACGGCCGAACAGAAGTAACCAAACAGAATCGAAGAAGTTATCACAATGTAATACATATTCGGCAAATATTTACCCTATACATAATATTTAGAACTTTAAATGTGCCATCATTTTGAAAACACGCCTATTCAAATATACTGAAAATTTCACCACCAAAAAATGAAAAATTTCAGATAAAAAATTCTGATATTCTTCATATTTCTGCTCAAAACATAGATTATGGGTACTCGTTAGAACCGCCTCGGCGAGGCGGTTCTAACGAATACCCACAATCTGAGTTTTGAGCGGAAATAAGAAAAATAATGTATACCCTTATAAAACCCAGTTTTACTATATAAAAGTGGGGTTTAAGGGGGTCAAAATTATATAGGTATGTTTTCATGATGATCAGATAGATGTTAAATGCTTTATATGGCCACTTTCATCTTGAAATTGTTACATTCTGACTTGATTTGACTTTGATATTCATGTACACGTGTATGCAAACTAGAGAATAAAACTAAGAAATAGTTTTGACTTGCCTCCTCTCAAGCTAGAAAGCAATACTGGAAGGTCCAAGACTTAACTGTATGAATTTAGAAACTCCTAGATGTCCCTATGGACGGTGCGTCACAAAGTCCAAGAAGACGACAACAACAACAACAATGGCAACTTACTCTCTTCTCTTCGTCCAATTCTCTCTGTCGCGCATCAAGCAGTTCGGCCTCCTCCTTCCGTTTTCTCGCCTCCTCTTCTAGCTGCCTCTTCTTCTCTAATCGTGCTAGACATCGCTTCCTTGCTGCTTCTTGATGTATATTTGTGTCTTTACCAACGTGATCTAGCGCAATTTGGAAGGCTGTTTTGGGCATAATGAGAACAATATGTTACTGTATTACATTTAATCAAGGCATTGACAGCACTGGTGGGTATTTTGTCTCTGAATGTAGGATGTGAAAATGGTCCTGAATGGGGACTTAAGACTCTTTCATTTAACCAATAAATTCCTATGATTAAAGCAAACTGTGCAGACCCTGATCAGACGCCGCGTTCTGTGGCGTCTGATCTGGGTTTGCACTGATTGCCAATGTCCCAGTCCAGGTTTTACAGATAATCCTCTTTACACTGCACTCTGACGCCAGAGCGACCCGAATAGCGCGGCTATACATAACCTTTACCCGGATTTTGTCTAACGCTAGGTTTGATTACATTGGTCAATGACAATCACGTGGACAACTACCTTACGGAAATTCTGTTTGTATACTATAGCTCGATTGTAAATAATCGACCTAAATTTCGGAGAAATCATAAAAAAAAAAAAAAAAAAAAAAAAAAACCAATGAAATATGAACCCCAAAATGTTTTGGTGAAACATTATCGTTGAGCTGATTTGAATTTATTGGTTAGATTGTTTACAATCGAGCCATATTGTATATACACCAAAAATTTCCTTATGGTTGTTGTCCACGTGATTAACATTGACTAAATAGCGCGTTTGTACGAAATCCAGGTAACGGTTAAGAGCCGCGCTAGTAGTATATACTCGCGCTATTCTTGTCACTGTGACACCAGACTGCCGTGTAAAGTGGGTTATCTGTAAAACCTGGACTGGGACATTGGCAAACAGTATAGACCCAGATCAGACGCCGCAGAACGCGGCGTCTGATCTGGGTGTGCACCGCTTCCGTAAATTACAGGAAGTTAAGGGTTAAATGAAGCAGTTTTAAGTCCCCGTTCAGGACCATTTATCTAGACTCAGAGACAATCGACCTACGAGTGCTGACAGTGCTTTCATTTGGAAACAGAATATCACTCAACCATGCGTTAGGTGGCGTTCAATGTGGTGCACGTTTCTGAGGGTAAATTAGCTTTATCAGATTACATGTATGTGGACGCACAAGCGGAGTTAGGACTTCGTTGCCGCATAGCTAATAATGGCTGAACTTTCACAATCGCAAACAGCGAAGAGCTCATTTAATCCGCACATTCAGTCTGTCGGGACCGTTCCTATTCGTCGTTTTGACTGCAAAATTCAAACATTTTTTATGGAAACAGCAATGGCTCAGGTCAGATTGCGTGCGAGTGTAAATAACTGCAACTTCCATATTTACCATTCGAATGAGATAGACAGAGAGGCTAAGCAAACAAGACAGACAGGCTGGGCAAACAGTGTAGGCCCCGATCAGACGCCGCGAGAGGCTGAGCAAGCAAGACAGACATGCTGGGCAAACAGTGTAGGCCCCGATCAGACGCCGCATCATGCGGCGTCTCATCGGGGCCTACACTGTTTGCCAGTCATCCAGCAGTTTTGACACATCATCAGATAGTGAAAATGAACTTGTTTGAATTTTAGGACAAGTAGGGTAAGGCGTTAAGGTGTCCTAATATTTAGGGTAAATATGGTATTCAATATTACCTGATATCCACTCGTGCTTGGCTTTAAGATCAGGTGCGCTCATATCATAGGGTTTCTTGGATGTATGCAAGACGAATCTGTTTGGTTTGTGCGCCACTCTCTCCGGGGGAATCTAGGAGAAAATAAACAATATTTCTTATCAGTAAAACATTGAAATCAATACAACAAACTGAGCCAGGCAAGCTAACATAGCGAAGTCAGCGCAGTCTGGTCTGGGTCTTCAATATCTGCCAATGCAAGCAATCATTGACTATTTCAGAATATTCCCAGGAAAGGAAATGCCCAGACGGGCAGGCAGATCTAGATATATGTTGTGCGCATAAGCTGCAAAGACACCGTTTCATTTGTAACGGCTCACGTTGGTCTTGGTTTTAAACTTTTACGGCCATTTCAACAATGTTTCAATCAGTTCGGTCATCGTGGCTACTTAGGGCGCGTGATCCAAAAAAGAATCATACTTAACATGTATGTGCTAAAATAAATATGTACTATTTACATAAGCGATACAGACACAAGTTTCATGCTCTTATCATGGTTGTAGAGTTGTAGAGCTAGAAGACTGTATCAGGCTAAAATTACCCAAAACCCGATTCACTCCCTAGGGAGAAAAAAGCCATATCACCCATGTGACCCGCACCCTACCTAGAGAGACACCGCAAATTCGGGCTGTTCTGTTCTATTCTAAAACACGTTGTTGACGCAGCTAGTCATTCGCCATCTTGTATTTCGTACACAATGTCGTCAGGTCGGACAGCTTTCCAGCGTGAAATGGGTGACAGTTGCTTGTAAATGTGTCAATAAGAAGAAATATGTCAGTTTTCATATCATACCCAGTATAAACCCGAGACACCTGTATCATCCTTCGGCCCTCGGGATGATATGGGTGTCTCGAGCATATATTGGGTATAATATGAAAAGTGACATATAATAATCGCTATATATCCTTATGGTGGCATATTTCTGCAACGAGATAGCTAGATGGCTATCGCGATAATCCAAAAAAAAAAATCGCGATAGTTTTATGTTTTCTGAAAACTTTATCTGGATAGTTTAAATTATTATTTCGATATTTCCGCTATCAATACCGGAATGGGCCTAAACACCGGAATGGACCGAAACGGATGCGGGATCTTCATGTTAGTAATAGTAGTAGTTGTGCTATTATTTATTTGCTGAAATAGATAGTTTCCTCCCGATTTGAGTGTTGTTATATCGAATTCGGAAGGAATATTTTTTTTTTTAAAAATATGAGTTGGATAGATCTCAGTACATTAGTAGTTTCATGGGATCTTGCTACATTATTTATTTCACGGTCCTTGGGAACATCCAGAACCGCCCCACTCATCTATAAGCAGAAACACACAATAATAACAAATGTATTCCAAAATAAAGACATCTATTTATAGATGTCAGAATATAAATGGCGGAAATATCGAGAAAATAATTTAAATGATCGCAATAATATTTCCAGGAATTTTTAGACTGTCTAGATAATCTTTTCAGGAAACTTAGGGCTTTCGCGATAATTTCTGGAATCATCGCGCTAGCAATCTACATGTAGCTACCTCATGGCAGTTCTGAGCACAAACGCAAAATATATGAGATAATAAGATAATAATTCTAAATTATCGCAATAATATTTCCAGGAAACTTTAAACTATCAAGATAAAGTTTTCAGAAAACTTAAAGTTAATTACGATATTGTTTTAATTATCGCGATAGCTATCTAGGTGTCTCGTGGCAGAAATATGCCACCATATATCCTATTCCAAGGTTATTCTGTACTATAGGCATCGGCCTTGCAAGTATACATAAATGCATCATAATAGTCAAATAATGTTGAAACAAAGTTGATTCAATGTCATTGACGTTTAATCAACTTTGATTTAACGTTGTGTGCTTGCTGGGATCGAATATACTGCATGATGCCCTGCAACGGCGAAAAACAATATTCATATCTCAGATATCTGAAGGGCAGATATTAGCCAAAATCTCCACTTCAAATGAATCAGAAGCAGTTAACTTAACCCTTCTCTTGCTGAACACGACATGCCCTATCTTAGCAAACAGTGTAGATCCACATCAGTTGGCTTCTGAAGCCAATTGATCTGGATCAGCACTGTTTGTCATTAAATATGTGAATTTCTATCAAAAACCCGGATCAAGTAATCTGATTGGCTGGAAATTAGAAGTGGGCGTGGCATCTTAATTTATTCAGCATGACAAGGGTTAAGAAATGGACAGTCAGATTACCAGTCCTTGGCATCAACTTGTAACCCTAAACCCTCTATATATCTATGAATTTCATTAAGCTATTCCATATAGTAAAGGAACTATTGACCAAAGTCTTTTTTTCGGACATGTCAAGGGCAGATGACTCAAGAATAGGAAAGCCAGATTAACTCTCTTTGATCACAGAATGCTCCCTTCGGTCCTCTACATATCTATGAAGTTTTTTCCAGATACCCCATATATTAAACGAACTAGAGGCCAAAACCATCTCTCAGACCCTGAAAAGGATAGGAACTCTTCCAAAAATTAACGGATTTTTACTTATTAATAATCCCAACCCTTTCGGCCTAAGGACCTTTTTTCTTTGACGTTTCACAGCGACGACTCAATCAGCCTGCGCATCCATACAGTCAGATCAAAAGCATCGCTTTGAACCTGAAGAAAACATGGAGTCCTGGCTATCCAAAGAGTGAAAACGAAGTCTGCGCAGGTTCATCAGAGTATTCGCTGGTACCCATATTCTCACGCTGCAACTCAAAAAGATGCTAATACAGTTGACTCTCGTTATCTCAAACTCCAAGGGACTGGGGTATTGGTTTGAGATAACAGTAGTTTGAGATAAAAGATGGCATCTTAGGTAAATAATTATAGCAAAACTAAAACAATATTGCTTAAGCAGTAGTTTGACTTAAGCAGTAGTTTGGCTTAAGCAGTAGTTTGACTTAAGCAGTAGTTTGGCTTAAGCATTAGTTTGGCTTAAGCAGTAGTTTGGCTTAAGCAGTAGTTTGGCTTAAGCAGTAGTTTGGCTTAAGCAGTAGTTTGACTTAAGCAGTAGTTTGACTTAAGCAGTAGTTTGGCTTAAGCAGTAGTTTGGCTTAAGCAGTAGTTTGGCTTAAGCAGTAGTTTGACTTAAGCAGTAGTTTGGCTTAAGCAGTAGTTTGGCTTAAGCAGTAGTTTGACTTAAGCAGTAGTTTGACTTAAGCAGTAGTTTGACTTAAGCAGTAGTTTGAGATATTAGCGTATGAGAGTCAACTGTATTTATGGGGAACTGATACAATTTCAGGGCAGGCAACTTTGTAAAAATAATTGCGTCTCTTTTGCTTTGGGGCTACTCTAAAAGGAAAAAAATTTGCTCCCCTGGGAGCAAATTTTTTCCTTTTGGAGTAGACCCCTTTTCAGGCGGGGGCTATTTTGCAGAAACCCAAACAGGAAGTTATTAAAATTGTCTCCCTTGTGAAAAATAATAAGGAAAATCTACCATGCGTACTTAGTCCCCTAAATGGTAGTTTTTCCCCATTTTTACAAGGATGGTTTTGAGTGACTTCCTTATTGCTTTTCCTGTATTACTTGGCTTTTCTGGAAAAGGGTCTACTCTAAAATGAACACATTTGCTCCCAAATGCGGCGAGGACAATTCAATTCTTTTTTGAGTAAACTTATTTCACAAGGGAGACAAAATCAATTCTGACATAATTGCCTCCACTGTAAGCATGTCCTTTCCAAATCTCAGCTGACTCTTGATACCTCAAACACGGATAACCCAAACTACTGCTTCAGTCAAAATAAATAAATGGCAGTATTGGTTAAATTTGCTACAAGTTCCTTACACTTCAATTCTTTTTATCTCAAATAACTGTTATTTCTCAGGGTTCAATATTTCTTTTTTTTTATTATTTTTTTCATTTTTGACAGCTTGCTAAAATTAGCAAGTAGCGTTATCTTTCACTTCCTATAACTTTCAGCCAACTTGCTTTTTATACCCCGCCACACAATAGTGGCGGGTATTATGGTTTCACGTTGGTCGTCCGTGTGTCCGTCCGTCCGTCGTACGTCCGTCCGTCCGTTTTTCGTTTCCGGATGATAACTTGAGTAAACATCAATGGATTTTCACCAAACTTGGTATGTCCATTGATATTGTGGAGATCTGGTTTGGGATTGCTAATAGGCAAATTTCGTCAAATTTTTATGGAGTTATCTGCCCGAGACACGCCCATATTTTCGTTTCCGGACGATAACTTTAGTAAATAACAAAGGATTTTAAACAAACTTGCTATATGTATTGACATTAAGGAGATCTGGTTTGGAATTGCTAATGGGCAAATTTCGTCAAATTTTTACGGAGCTATCTGCCCGAGACACGCCCATATTTTCATTTCTGGATGATAACTTGAGTAAATAACAAGGCCTTTTAACCAAAGTTTCTATATGAGGATTGTTATCTGTCCCTCCGTCATTTTCTTTCCAGACATTTTCGCAACGATAACTTTAATACATAAACAAATAATTGCTATGGCGGGGTATTATGCTTGCGGTGCTTTTATTCTCATTTATGAACATTGTTAAATGTGGCTTAAAGGGGAACGCAACCTTAAAAAATATTGTGCTTTAAAGTAAAGAACTTTACAAACAATGACTTTTGACACAAATTTTATCAAAATCGGTGGATATTTAGGTAAGTTATAGACAATTGAATATCTTAATATTGGTGGAATGGGCGCCTTCATTTTGAATATTTAATGAGGTTTCATAAAAACTGAAATTCGTTTCATAAAGGTAGTTATTCTCATAAAGTTGGCTTATTTTGGGGGAATTGATAGCTTGTCACTAGAATTACAAGATTATAAAACAAATCTGTAGCAAAATTATTCTTAAAAACCCTTTATAACTTGGTTTGCATATTTACTTTGGGCTGTGTGACGTCACAAAGCCTACAATATGGCGGCATCCATGACAGCCATTTTAAATATATTCAAACCACCATAACTTCCTTATTTTTAGGCCGATTTTGAAAACTCTTGCATCAAAATAAATGGCTTAGTAACCATCTTACTACAAGATATACTTACAACTTATATTGCGTTCCCCTTTAAGCACTTGGAAGACTAGGTAGAAGTTTCAGCAGCCGACAGTTTACAATGTATTTCTTATTTTTCCTAGAAAACAAGTTTTGATATTTCATGCAATGCCATGGAGACAATGTACATGAAAATTCAAAACCTGTTTTTTGGGAAAAGAAAGAAAAATGTCATCAATTTGTCGTCTGCTGAAAAATATCAATTTGGCGTCTGCTGAATTAACCCACTCAGTTCCCCTGACTTCCTCATAAATAAAGCAGCAGTAGTTAGGAGTGACTGATTTATAAAGTTACACACAAAACGATTAATTTTGATAATTTCGAAATCCTTCAACATGAGCATTGCTTTTGAAAAAGAAATCGAAAAAAACTTTAGCGACAATGCCACAGGTTCAGCCAATTAAAGAGAATTTTACCAACATTATAGTTACCAAGTGATGAAAACTGCAGCTTGCTTTTTGAAGAAATTAATCTACATTTTGCAAGTCAGCAAGTGCTAAAATTGATCCCTGTCTCTAAGTAACAATTCTAGTCCCTTGGAGTTTGGAATAAAAGGGGACAACTGAAGTAAACGTGTGGCACTGATTCTAATTCACATAAGCGAGGCATTTTTTTTTATTTTATTTTTTTTTTTTTTGATAGTTGCTTCCCCTGAAATCGTATCTATTACTTTAAATGATAAACTCGTGTCATTAGGCCAAATAAAAAAAATGTGTGTTTAGGGTTGCGTATTAGAAAAAAAAGGTAAGGTAGGTAGGGATTTTTTTCTCTCTTTTTACATTTTTTGTTTGTATATGTAATTACGTATACCTAAATTATCAAATATATTTGGCTCGGCACCATAATTCACACAATTTTTTACCACGTCTGTTTGTCTGCCCTTTGATGTGTCTAAAAAGTATTGATAGAATGACAAACAGTGTAGCCCCTGATCAAACTGCTCCTAGAGGAGCAGTTTGATCTGGGTCTGCACTGTTTGCCCAAACCTACTTGCCCGAATATTTAGCATAAATAAGGCAGCACATTTATTTTTAACCTGGTAACACACAGATTTTTTTTTTCTGAGAAAATTTTTAAAAAATTGTTAGGTTTCATCAGGAGAATTAGGTAGGGTAGGGTTTCCCTAAACACACGTATTTTTTTTTTTTTTTTTTTTTTTTTTTTTTGTTTGTTTCACATTACCTCTACTTCACAGTCCTTATTAAATTCAATGGTTCCTTTCAAGGTTTTCTCCGACTGGTTGACGAAATATTTCACCTCTTTTGTTGTTAACACCATCCATCGCTCTTTCCAGCTCTTCACATTAAAACCACGTTTCCACATCATCCCTTTAGACAAAATTTCTAAAATAAATTTCTCATATAATTGCGTCAGTCCGTAAGTTAATGCACTTGGCGATAATCCCTCAAGAAAATACTTTTCGAAAAGATTTTGAAACTCTCCAAATTTAAGACATTCACTTTGATCGTCAGGAATATCCGCAATTTCGCTCACTGCTTTTTCTTTGTTTTTCTGACCAGTTATGTCAATAAACTCCCTACATAAAAACGCCGCTTCGTCTCTATGCAAAACCACTGGAATGACGATTTTACCATCCATGTCCGTTTCACAGAAGAAATTAAACAATCTCCACAGAACAAGACAGTGGTCCGAACCTAATACCTTAGATTTGTGCGTCCGTTCGTACTGACAATACGTCCAACAGGTTCGTATGATATCACTTAGACGTTCTCCTAGCGGCTTCACCGTTGCGTCAGTTTCGGATTTCTGTTTTTCTATCAGATCGGTTTTAATTATGTCGAAGAATGTGTCAAAATCCATCGATGTCATTCCGTCTCTGTCCAGCAGCTGCTCAGAACTGTCAAATCCAAGAATTCTCCCTATGTTGGAGGTGATCACCTGCAAGAAAATGTTAAAATCACTTAATTAACCCATTTATGCCGAGTGGACACTTCAACCTCAACTCTTTGGACAGGTTCATTTCCTATATAGGGGTTAGTTTTTATTATAATAACATGTTTTGTAAGAATTTCTGAACGTAATGCAAACAGTGTAGATCCTGATCAAACGCTGTTGTCTGCGGCGTCTGATTAGGGTGTCCACTATTTGCCAATGTCCATTACGAAAACACGCCTATTCAAATATATAGAAAATTTCACCTCCAAAAACTGAAAATTTTCAGATAAAAAAAATCTGATGTTTTCATATTTCTGCTCAAAACATAGGTTGTGGGTACTCGTTAGAACCGCCTCGGAGAATTTTCAGTTTGGGGAAACAGTAGTTTAAGATAAAAGGGGCTGAAATGTAAGGGACTGGAGCAAACTAAATCAATATTGCCCTCTATGCATAGTTTGTATTAAGCAGCGGATTGAGATATCAATATTTGAGAAAACGGGAACTACTATATATATGTTCTGTATTTGAGCTGATTTGTATGAAATGTCAAGAGGTCAAAAACGTCCTTTTACGGTTTAAATTGACCGAAGAAAATACTGATGAGTACGAGCTGTCTGAGTAATCAGTGTTTGAGATAACGAGAACTACTGTATATGTTGTATAACTGAGCTGATTTGTGTGAAATGTCAACAGGTCAAATACGTCATTTTATGGTTTAAACTGACTGAAGAAAATATTGATGAGTACCTAAAAATGAGTAAGAGTTGACCAAAATTGACCTAAGTTCGAATTGACTTAAGTACGAATTGACTTCATACCTTTAAATTCGCCCGTCAAAGAGTTAAGTGAAGTGGGTACACATGGTAAAATTTCCATCATTTTACAAGAAAGACAACTTTTTCTGACTTCATATTTGCTTTCCAGCGCACCAATTTCCTTCTGAAAAGGGGGTCTACTCTAAAAGGTAAGAATTTGCTCCCACTGGGAGCAAATTCTTGTCTGTAAAAGTAGACCCCCAAAATAAAGAATTCATTCCCATCGGAAGCAAATTCTTTTTTGACCCCCCTTAAACCCCACTTTTATATAGTAAAACTGGGGTTTACAGGGGCATAGATTGTGGGATCGAAAACATAGATTGTGGGTACTCGTTAGAACCGCCTCGCCGAGGCGGTTCTAGCGAGTACCCCCAATCTATGTTTTAAGCAGAAATATGAAAAATATCCGAGTTTTTGTATTTGAGAATTTTCAGTTTTTGGAGGTGAAATTTTCTATATATTTGAATAGGCGTGTTTTCGTAATGTGAAGGGCATTTTCAACTGATGGCGAAAGCATGCGAACACGTACTGACTGACCGCTTAGAGGACTAAATCTGCCCAGGAAAAATGTGAGGAGGCTAACTGATCGACATGTTAACTAAGCCGTATTAAACACTCCAACTAAACTGATATCGTTGTCAGTTTCTGGCGAAAGAATGTGCACAATACTGGTTAACCGCTTAGAGGACTAAGCCTGCCCAGTAAACGTGTGGTTAGGAAACTAACCGCGCTCGACATGACCCCATTGGGTTGACGGGGCCGTAAAACCTCAACACAAAAAAAAATGATATCTTTACTTCTTATCATACCTATCAAAACATTAAGAAGTAGTAATGATAATAATAATAATAATAATAATAATAATAATAATAATAATAATAATAATAATAATGATGATAATAATAATAATAATAATAATAATAATAATAATAATGATAATTATGATGATGATGATAATAATAATAATAATAATAATGATAATAATAATAATAATAATAATAATGATAATAATAATATTAATAATAATAATAATGATAATAATAATAATAATAATAATAATAATAATAATTATTATTATTATTACATTACGAAAACACGCCTATTCAAATATATAGAAAATTTTACCATCCAAAAACTGAACATTTTCAGATAAAAGCTCTGATATTTTTCATATTTCTGCTCAAAACATAGATTGTGGTGCTCGTTAGGACTACCTCGGCGAGGCGGTTCTAAAGAGTACCCACAATCTATGTTTTTAGCAGAAATAAGAAAAATAATGTATACCCCTGTAAACCCCAGTTTTACTATATAAAAGTTGGGTTTAAGGGAATCAAAACTATATAGGCAGGTTTTCGTGATATTAAATATTATTATTATTATTAAATATATAAATAAATAATAAATAAATACATAAATAAATACATAATGATAATAAACTAATGATAAATTTGCCTACCGCGTAGTATGGCGGAATTGTAAAAAAAAAAATGCAGAGCTGATTCAAATTGCTTTGTTGAAACGTATTTCTCACGGAACGGATTCCTCACACGTGGGAAAATTTCGGTCGGATTTGTCACGCGGCGTGAAGAATTCGACCGAATTTTTCACAGCTGCCGAACGTATTCCTCACCTATCTGTGACAAACTCGTTCGGTATCAGTCTTATATATAGCACGCAAACGTATTTGTCACCTTTCAAAAAAAACCTCAAAAAGTGCATTTTTTTCATGCACGGATTTCTCACAAACGTATTTGTCACAGCTTATGATATAAAACATACGATTAACATTAAATAGTTTCGAGGTAATATATTTTTCTTATCATGCCTATCTTTTAATCGAGTGATAGATTTATTATTTATTGTATTATTATTTTTAACTTCGAATATTATTGGATATCATAAAATGAAATGAATGAAATGTCATATCTGTTTCTTGATACCTATGGATTTGTTCAATAATATCAATCATCCCTTATTCTATACAGATTTCGACAAAACTTATTATAGATATAAGATTGTTGGTACTGATATCAAATATTCTAAATGAAAAGATAAATTATGGATATCTGTTAAGAGTTTTATTGATATCTATAATTAATTATGGATATTAATAATTACATATATTGATACCCAATTTGTGAATATTTTATTTCGAAAAATCGATATCTAAAAATCAGTCTTTATATTGTTATCTTAAACTTGAAATGTCAATTATTGATATAAATCAGCCCGACTTTAATACTTTAAGATATCAATGCGAATTGTTTGTAACAATGGATTAATTTTGGTAATTGATAATCGTGAATGTGAAAAGCCACAAATGATCTGAATTATACATTAAGAAAACAAGCCTATGCAATGAATACCCCGACAAACCCCACTTTATATAGGAAAAAGTGAGGGTTGCAGGGCTATTGACTATTATTATTGACTATTAAGTTGTGACTTATTGGACAGAAAACGTCACATGTGAAAAATGCGACCGAATTTCTCACACCTATATTCGCCGAAAATATCACATGTAAAATATCCCACTGAATATATCAAACGTGAGGAATTCAATTGCAGATGTGAACAATTAGACCTAATTCGTCACAGTTATGACATATTCGACAGAATTCATCACATGTGAAAAATCCAACCGAATTTCTCACATCTATATTCGCCGATAATGTCGCGTGTAAAATATTCGACCGATTATGTTAAACGTGAGGACTTCGATGATATACTACACGGCTATGGAAAAATCGACCTTATTCGTATAAGTTGTGACATATTGGACAGAAAACGTCACATGTGAAAAATCCGACCGAATTTCTCACACCTTTATTCACTGCAAATGTGTCACCTGTTTGACATCTGACCAAATATAGCACACGTGAGTAATTCCATCGATTTTTTCACAGCTGTGAAAAATTTCCACCGAATTCGTCAGTCATGATATTTTCGACAGAATACATCACATGTGAAAATTCCGATCGAATTTCTCACACATATATTCACCGAAAATATCATGTAAAATATCCCACTGAATATATCAAACGTGAGGAATTCGATCGAATACGTCACAGATGTGAACAATTAGACCAAATTCGTCACAGTTATGACATATTCAACAGAATTCATCACATGTGAAAAATCCGACCGAATTTCTCACACATATATTCGCCAATAATGCCACGTGTAATCTACTCGACCGATTATATCAAACGTGAGTAATTCAATGATATTCTGCACATATGTGGCAAAAATCTATCGAATTCATACAAGATGTTATAATCGGACAGAATACATCACATGTGAAAAATCCGACCGAATTTCTCACACCTATATTTGCCGAAAATATCAAATGTAAAATATCCGACTTAATAGGTCAAACATGGGGAATTAAGTCGAATACTTCACAGCTGTGAATAGTTTGACCAAATTCGACAAAGTTGTCTCATATTCAGCAGAATACATCACATGTGAAAAATCCGACCGAATTTCTCACACCTATATTCACCAATAATGTCACGTGTAAAATATTCGACCAATTATGTCAAACGTGAGAAATTCAATGATATACTAGACGGCTGTGGAAAATCGACCTGATTCGTACAAGTTGTGACATACTGGACAGAAAACGTCACATGTGAAAAAAGCGACCGAATTTCTCACACCTTTATTCACCGAAAATGTGTCACCTGTTTGACATCTGACCAAATATAGCACAGGTGAGTAATTCTATCGAATTTTTCGCAGCTGTGAAAATTTCCACCGAATTCGTCACAGTCATGATATATTCGACAGAATACATCACATGTGAAAAATCCGACCGAATTTCTCACACCTATATTCGCCGAAAATATCACATGTAAAATATCCCACTAAATATATCAAACGTAAGGAATTCGATCGAATACGTCACAGATGTGAACTATTAGACCTTATTCGTCACATTTATGACATATTCGGCAGAATTCATCACATGTGAAAAATCCGACTGAATTTCTCACACCTATATTCGTCGATAAGGCCACGTGTAAGATGTTTGACCGATTATATCAAACGTGAGAAATTCAATGATATACTGCACAGATGTGGAAAAATCGATCGAATTCATACCAGTTGTGGTATACTGGACAGAAAATATCACATGTGAAAAATCCGACCGAATTTCTCACACCTACATTTGCCGAAAATATCAAATGTAAAGTTCCGACTGAATATGTCAAACATGAGGAATATGATTGAATGGTTCACAGATGTGAACAATTTGACCAAGTTCGTCAAAGTCATCACATATTCAGCAGAATACATCACATGGGAAAAATCCGACCGAATTTCTCACACAAATATTTTACCAAAATGTGTCACATGTAAGAAATTCGACCGTATATGTCACTTGTGAGAAATTCGATCCAATACTTTACAGCTGTGAAACTATGGAAAAATAGACTTAATTCGCCACACAGTTGTGACACATTTGACCGAAAACATCACATAAGAAAAATAGGTTCAAGTTTCTCACACCTATAATTCTCCAAAGTGTGTCACATGTAACACATCCGACCAAATATACCTGGCACGTGATAAATTCGATCGAAAACTTCCCTGCTGTAAAAATAATTCGACCGAATTATTCATAGTTGTGACATATTTGACCAAATACATGACATGTGAAAAATCCGACCGAATTTCTCACACCTATATTTCACCGAAAATTTTTCCATTCATTAAAAATTTGTTTATTGGTGTGCAAGCAATAGAAATTCTAATGTGTGATAAACTCGTTTGGGTTAAAAACTCTAAATCCGCAAAACGTATTCTTCACCTTTGTCCGAATGTGAAAAATTCGGTCGAATTTATCACACCGGCGTGAGGAATCCGCTCAAGATTGCATAGCTTTAGATAAAAGGAGGTGTCCTCCACATAATATTTGTCTTATTACCAAGGCGGTTCTAATGAGTATCACAATATATGTTTTCACGAAGAAATAAGAAAACTGTAAAACGTTTTCAACTGAAATAAAGGTGCCTAACTTCAAATCTATTCGAACATTTCGGATTAGTAGGGCCCACACACTGCTTGCTCGGGAAAAGACTGGCTCCAGTCGCCAGTGATATTTATTCTTATAATCCTGTTTGATAATCTACTAAAATACAAACAAAATAATATCATTATTATGACCAGCCTTTATAGTCATGATATTATTTTGGTTTTATTTTAGTTTGTTTTACTTAAGAGGTCATGACGAGGTCAGGCTAGATTTAACAATTTGAGGTAGCAAAGTATTTCGGTAGACAAAAGAAGGAACACATAGATAAAACACCAGGAAGTTTATGATAACATTCCAATCAATGAAAGAAAGAAACGTCTCTGGATAGATATGTGAAGATTAGTAATAAACTGACCAAAAAAGGAAATGCAACACTTTTGAACTGAAATGAAAAATAAGAGTAATACCTTAGTTTTTCTTTTATTTTATTTTATTTTATTTATTTTTTGTTGCAATAAAAATTTATCTATACGTATTGGTCCACAGTTTCTTGCATGTATCCTTTATATTGAGGAATAAATCATAATTCAAATATACCCTCAATTGTTGATTTGTATGCACGTTTTACACAATAAACCAGTTTTAATAAGGTATTAGTCTTCGTTCTTTTTTGCCATTTAGAGGTATTTGACTTTATTTTCTTTTTTAGGTTAGTATGTTTTTCTAGTAAAACATTTACCAGTGTTCGGTCGGTACATGTGAATCGTCTCGCCGGTATGGTTCTTATGTGATTCTAGAACATATATTGTCGTCTTTATTTGCCAAACAGCATGTCCTAGGATTGCATTTGAATCGTCTTGCTGAGATGATGCTAAATAAGGGGAAATGCGTACTTTTACAGGGAAGACAACTCTGTCAAAATTGCTTATGTCTCCCTTCTGAAAAGGGATATGGCATGAATATGGATTTCTTAAAAAAGGACATAATTCTAGTGCATCACAAGGTAAAAGTGCTCACATTGGTGATTATTGCCCATGAGTTTTTTGCAAAGGGTCATAAAACCGGCAATATTGGGTCTCAAGAACGATTTGTCAGAAAAACCACTTTCGGACATGGGCGCCCGGCATTCGCGCAGCCTGATCAGAATCTTCCCTGGGCGCATTTTGGATAGCCAAGGATGCAAAGTTTCTTTACGCGGACAACGAAGACTCTGATCAGACTGCGCAGATACGCAGGCTGATCCGAGTCGGCGTTGGGTGCACATATCAGAGGGTACGTTTTCTAACATTGCGCATTTTGCGCGACACATCACCGTCGCAATTCTATTTGGTGAGCTTTCAGTCAGTAACAGATGTAAAAGTTACGGCCCGGCCATGACTCTTGACGTACTTATCACGTCACATGGCCCATTTCTTCACACAACATAATGTCGTCCTAAATCTTACCGATCCGATGATGCGCTCCTTATATAATTTTGACCCCTTAAACCCTACAGGGGTATACAGGAGTATAAATTATTTTCCTTTTTCTTATTTCTGCTAAAAAAACATACATTGTGGGTACTCGTTAGAACCGCCCCGTTAAGGCGGTTCTAACGGGTACCCACAATCTACGTTTTGAGCAAAAATATGAAAAATATCGGAATTTTTTATGTGAAAATTTTCTTTCTATTTTTTTTTTTTTTTTTTTTTTTTTTTTTTTGTGGTAAAATTTTCAGTATATTTGAAAAGGCATGTTTTAATAATGACGAACGGACGAAGTGGCTCAGTTGGATGCGCGTCCGACTGGTGATCAGGTTTTCAATTGATTGTGTTGGGGTTTAACGACACGTAAATCCTTGTGGGTCATTTTGTGTCGTCTTACAGAGAAAGGGAGAAACGAGATAGAAGTGATAGTAGAGGAGATGTAAGAGAGGAACAGGGAAGAAAGAGGAACAAGAATGAAAGTGAAGAAACAAAAACATCCCCCCTCTACCCTTACCTGCTACAAGGATAGCAGGCCTTGCCCAGCTGAAGGCCAATATCAGTTGGACGCCCCGGTGACGTAAGATACACGACACCTTTCGCACCACCGACCATCCCCGACTGGTGATCAGGAGGTTGCGGGTTCGACTCCCGCCGGGTCGGCAACATTCTTTCGTGGAGATTTGATCATGAAATGTTTTCTACGATCATCCTGTCCCGAAGGTCAGTTGTCAGTTTCTGGCGAAAGAATGTGCGCAATACTGGTTAACCGCATAGAGGACTAAGCCTGTCCAGTAGAAGTGTGGTTAGCTAAACTGACTGCGCTCGACATGACGCCATTGGGTTGACTGGACCGTAAAATCCCAACACAAACAAACGGTAGAATGTATTGGACGGCAGAGGGCGAAGTGTAAATACCTCGGTTACTCCTTGGTAGGGCAATGAAAAGCAATTTATTTTTCTGTGCATATAAACACAGTTCTAATTAACTATATCTTTCCATAAGTCAGGTTAATTGCGAAGAATTTATTTCCTTATGAAATTTTATCACGCATCAGCACAAAAAAAGAATAATTAAAGACTAGGCGGCCTGTAAAACGCATGCGCATGCGCATATCATGTCTTCACTACTTATCTACACAATATCTAAACTCAGCAAACATTCAGACTATTGCTATTGTCTGGACTGTGTAGCTGCACACAATTTCGGGGTTTGGAAACAGTTAAAGGGACACTTTCCTGAACACCTAAAATCTGAGCAAGTCCATTTTCATACATATGATACATGTATGTCCAAAACCGCTCGATGAGTAGCAAACAGTGCGCAGTGGGCACACAACGTTAAAATGACGTCGTATCAACGTCGATGCGACGTCGCATCGACGTTGATACGACGTCATTTTGATATTGTGTGCCTGCTGGGACGTGTAGACTCCGATCTGTGGGTCTGATCTGGATCTGCATTGTTTGCCAGGCCAGACTGTCCAAATACGTAGGGTAGATGCGGTACAATGAAAAGAAAAAAACAAAACACTGTGATATTGTGTGAATGCACAGAATGATTTGAAGACGTTATGACATGTGGGCCAACTGAAGACTCAGAACTGCCTGATCAAGGTCTTTGCTGTTCGCCAGAAGGATCCGGGGCCCAGTTGTTCAAAGCATCGTTAGCTTAACGAGCTTGTCATTAACAAGCTCGTTAAATGTTGTAGCTATGATATTTTCAAATACATTGATATTTTGCTGCAAAAAATGCGAGTTAAACCTACTCACATTTTTTTCAGCAAAAAAATATCAATGTATTTGTAATATTTCAAGGTAGAAATTTCAACGTCACGTTAGCTAACAACTTTGTTAAGTTTTGAACAACTGGGCCCGAATCTTTAACTATTTACACACTACACAGTCAAGACTTATCCCAGCTAGCATTCTACGTAAATCTACATCGGACCGTCATCGGCCCGTCAGCTACCCTGACGGGCCGATGACGGCCCGATGACGACCCGATATAGATTTACGTAGAATGCTGACTGGGTATCAGTCTCGCGCATGCGCAGGCTGGTCTGATTCTTCGCTTTTTCTCATACTGCGGTTTATTTGAGCCGTCGTTTCTCGCACGTGTCGCCAAACTGTACATTTTACTGTGGCCCGGCTGAAACTGTAATCTTTGTGTTGCCAAGATAACATTCAATAACAATAATCGAATATATATAACCTATTTCCTGTCACAATTTAACCCTTCTCATGCAGAATAAATTAAGATGCAATGCCAACTTGTAATTTCCGCCAATCAGATTAGTTGATCCGAGTTTTTGATAGAAATTCACATACTTAATAACAAGCAGTGCTGATCGAGATAAGTTGGCTTTTTCAGAAGCCAACTGATCTGGATCTACACTGTTTGCTAAGACAAGGCATGACGTGATTAGCAAGAGAAGGGTTAAATGTGCTTTGACGTGTAAAAATAGACCGTACCGCGTATGTGAAGAGTGAAGTTTATGGTCAGCGTATATATCTGTATGCGTAGCGCTCATTACGCAAAATACGCACGTGCGTAACATGCGTAAGAAAAAAAGTATTTTCAATAAAGAGGCTTTGGCTTATTTGGTTGGTTTGGAGTTTAACGGCCCAGTCAAACTTTTAAGGTCATGTCGAGACGGTCAGTTTACCTAACTATACTTTTCCTGGGCAGGCTTACATTACCAAACAGAGTTTTTGATTATACATTTTTGGACTCATTCATGAATACAGCAGTGTTTTCAAGTGTCTGTTTCTTATATAAAGTTTTAACTGAATTTTTCCTGATCATTGCCTTCCTTTCTATTTTAATCCCGGCTTTATTGTCGGATCATGATATAGGGTCACTGATGAGGCTTGATTTAGCCGAGACCATGTGGTATGACCCACTTTACTTCTTATAAATTTGTTCATGGATTTTAACGGACACTCATTTTAGCCTTTTAATAAGTCAATAACGAGGCATCAACTAACAATAGTGTTTGCTTCTTTGCCGAAGAGGCTGCTCTTCAAGGAAAGAATTTATCTCTTCCGAAATAGGGGTTACTCTTAAAGGAAAGAATTTGCTCCCTCTGGGAGCAAATTCTTTCCTTTAAGAGTTACCCCTATTATGTTTTTTTCTGTGCGTGCGTAATAATTATTCCGTTCTGGCTACACTACTGTGTCTCTATCCATCTATCTCTCGAAATCGAGATGATTATTTCTGATCCTTTCCTCAAGAGGGGTGAGTGGCCTTTAGAGTTTAGCAAACCAAACAATGGATGGACCATTAAAGCTATTTACAAGCAGTAATGCCAATGCATGTCTCTAATTTAAGGGTTTAAAAGACCATTTGCATGAAATGTCAAAGCGTATTTTCTGGGATAAAATAAGAAAACTATTTCAAAATCCCATATGCTGATATTTATTTTACCCAACATGTCGAGCGTTAAGCATATTCAAGATATGCGACTTGCAAATCGAGAGCGCTAGCCACAAGGCCACCCCGTGAAGATTAAAGAACATGTGTTTGGGCGTTTTTTGTTGCTCAGTATACATGACTTGGCATTAAATCAACACGCATTTATGCACATTTCACTACATATAAATATGTGACAGCTAAATGTAAATAAAAGATTTATGCATATTCGCCCTGGCGGAAATTAAAGAAAAAATAGCAGACGACATTTTATTTTGTCTCCAGAAAATATCCGACTGGACATTTCATGTGATGACGTTTTATGTTTGTTTGTGTTGAGGTTTTACGGCCCAGTCAACCCAATGGGGTCATGTCGAGCGCGGTCAGTTTACCTAACCACACGTTTACTGGGCAGGCTTAGTCCTCTAAGTGTATTGTGCACATTCTTTCGCCAGAAACTGACAACTGCCCTTCTTGAATCAGCGGAAGGGAGAGAATGACCGTAGAAAATATTTCATGATCAATCTCCACGAAAGAATGTTGCGACGTTTTATGTGAAATGTCTTTTTTATCATTCCTCAAAATACACACGAATTCATGTTCATTTGTCGTGTGTTATCTCAAGTTATTGATACAAGACAAGAAAACGTGTCTTCGGGTGTATGCGGACAGCGAAGGCCCAGATCAGACTGCGCTCACGCGCAGGCTGATCAGGGCCTTCCCTGTTCGCTAACAGAATCATTCAACACTACAGAATGTCTGAAGAGACAACAATACCCGGATGATACTTTGCGCATGCGCAGGATGATCTTAATCTGCGCATTTTGGGCATAATTGAAGGCACGTTTTTCGCTTGAAGAGGCCCAGATAATATACCAGACACAAAGTAAACAAACTAAGCTTAGAAGCTATTCGTTGACTTTTACATATAAATCAATTTTACTTTTCTTCAGACAAGTACATGTGTACATCTACTTCCTATCTGTCACATATTCTAAATTTTATTATTTTATTTCAAAAACAAAATGCTCCCTTTCGATACATTTCCACCTACTGTATTTTCATTATTATTATTGTCATTATTATTATTATTATTATTATTATTATTATTATTATTATTATTATTTAATTAATTAAAAAAGAAAGGACGCAATTTTTCATATAAGTTTAAATATCGATGTAAACCATAGGAAAGTTTTATATTTTACTTTCCTTTATGAAAATATCTTCTAAAATAATGTTATATTAGTAACAGATATACATATTTGTCAACGAAGTGAGGACACCATTTTGCTATCGCTTTCGCTTCGCTTATAGAGATACCCCCACCACCCACCCCTTTTGTACGCTTATCAGCGACAGGAACAAAATCGAAATTATATTTTGAGAATAAACAGCATGAGAAGTTTTATTTTATAAAATAGGTTGGTTTAAAACATAGCTCATATAATATGTTTATAATGTACTTTGATAATATAAGTAGATGCCGACAACTTTGATGTAAGCAGATGCCTATAACGTTCTTGTAAACATATACCTATAACTTTGGTGCATGCAGATGCCCACAACTTTAAAGCAGGCAGATGCAAACAACTGATGTAAGCAGATACCCACAACTTTGATACAAGCAAATACCCACAACTTTGATGTAAGCAGATGTTCACAACTTTGATGTAAGCAGATGTCCACAACTTTGATGTAAGCAGACGTCCTAAATTTTGATGTAAGCAGATGTCCACAACTTTGATGTAAGCAGATGTCCACAACATTGATATAAACAGATGTCCACAACTTTGATGTAAGCAGATGTTCACAACTTTGATGCAAGAAGAAACCCACAACTTTGACTCAGGCAGATGCCAACGATGCCAGCAAATGCTTACAACTTCGAACCAGGCAGATGCAAACAACATGGTTGCAAGCAGAAACCCACAACTTTTATGCAGGCAGATGCCCGTAATTTTGATGTAAGCAGATGCATATAATTTGATGTAAGCAGATTCCCACAACTTTGACGCAAGTAGAAGCTCCAATCTTTGAATCAGGCAGATGCCCACCTCTTTGATTCAGGAAGATGCTCACAGTTTTGAATCAAGCAGATGTCCACAACTTTGATGCAAGCAGACGCCCACAACTTTGAATCAGGCAGATGCCCACAACTTTTATTGTAAGCAGATGCATACAATTTTGATGTAAGCAGACTCCCACAGCTTTGATGTAAGCAGATGCCGACAACTTTGATGTAAGCGACTGTCTACTTTGATGTAAGCAGATGCATACAATTTTGATACCTACACATTCGATGTAAGCAGATACCTACCCACAACTCTGATGTAAGCAGATGCTCACAACTTTAATGTAAGCAGATGCCTACAACCTTGATTACAATTTTGATGGGAGCATATGCTCAGAACTTTGATGAGAAAATATCAACTCCTTTGATGTAAGCAGATGCCTACAAGTATAATATAAGCCGAGGCATACATGATGTAAGTGGATGCCTACGACTTTGATGTGAGCAGATGTCCACAACTTTGATACCCACAACTTTGATGTAAGCAGGTACCCACAACTTTAATGTATGCAGACGCCCACAACTTTAATGTAAGTAGATGCCGACAAATTTGATCAGAAAATATTCACACGTTTGATGTAAGCAGATGCCTACAACTTTGATATGAACAGATTTGCACAACTTTGATGCCTGCAGAAGCCTATATTACGAAAACACACCTATTCAAATATATAGAAATTTCACCTCCAAAAACTGAAAAAAATTCAGATTAAAACTCTGATATTTTTCATATTTCTACTCAAAACATAGATTGTGGGTACTCGTTAGAACCGCCTCGCCGAGGCGGTTCTAACGAGTACCCACAATCTATTTTCTGAGCAGAAATAAAAAAATAATGTCTACCCCTGTAAACCCCAGTTTTACTATATAAATATGGGGTATAAGGGGGTCAAACTTATATAGGCATGTTTTCGTGATGCAACTTTGATGTAAGCATATGTGCACAAATTGTATGTAAGCAGATGCCTACAACTTTGATGCGAGCAAAATGCCCACAACTTTGATGCCAGCAGATACCTACAACTTTGATGTTTGCAGATACCTACAACTTTGATGTGCGCAGATAATCACAACATAAATGTAAGCAGATGCCTACAAAATGCCCACAACTTTGATGAAAGCAGATGCAAACAACTAGAACTTTGATGTAAGTGGATGCCCACAACTTCGATGTAAGCAGATGCCTAAACCTGTGATGTGAGTATTAAACCAAAATGAAAAGGACATTTAGACAGAACAGATAAACGTAAATATCTCTATCAGTTGTCTATATCGGCAAAAACAATCCTATCACAACAATCAACACAGGCCCAGATAAGAGAGGGCATCTGCATAATGTTTTTGTTACTTACCCGCGGATACATACGGGTGGGTAGTCATTAGAAGCGCCTCGCCGAGGCGCTTCTAATGAATACCCACAACGTATGTTTTCGTGGAGACATTAGAAAAATAACAGAATTTTTCAGCTGGGGAAAAATGCCCTATCTGGAGATATGAATGAAGAAACAAGCCACTGACTAACTTACATATACGGATGTGTAGCGGTTGAATGGTTTTCAACAACGATTTAACACTTAAAGTATGCATGTTGAGTAAACATTTCAGCAGACGGCAATTTTTCATAATTTTCTTATTTTTTCCCAGAAAACTGGATTTGTCATTTCATGCAAATTGTCTACAACAGGACAATTTGCAAAAAATATTAAATCTTGTTTCCTTGGGAAAAAAATAAGAAAACATTTCAAAATGCCGTCTGCTGAATTAGCTCAGGGAGTGGTAAAAGTTATGGTTTCATTTTACATTGAGTATACAGTCGGTTGATTTTTATACCACACTGTACTTGAATATCACAGACACGTAAATAATCTTCGTGTTCGTGTGTAAATACAATTTGCAGGGCATATGCGAACAGCGAAGGCCGAGATTTGCCAGCGGATCCGCGAAATCAAGTCAGGGCGTACGCCGCCCACTTACCAGAAACAGCGACAGTTGTGATACGGTAGGTTGTTTTGCTCCGTCGTTGTTCGAATAAAACCTGCTACTGCCTTTTCTCACGGCGCGATTAAAAAAAAGACAAGGTATTAATCAGAAATTCACGCTTACCTTTAATTGTGAAATATGTACATCGGTAGAAGTGGCACTTTTTAACATGTCATACACATGCCAGAGAGCTTTTTTGGTTTCTGTCGTAAAAGACTCCATGGTTTCTTCCGGGTTTGCTATCACGTCACAGTGTCCTCTCGGGATAACACTTCGTCTAAAACTAGGTTTATTTTTGAACATGGTGGCGCTGTAGGTTTAACTTCCTTTTACAGTTATTGGTCCGTGTTTGATAACAAACTGAATTACAGTGATATTTTACGTTCTTTGTATAGATATATTTAGAAAGGCCACTCGTTTGATTATCTGAAAAATAATGTATTTTATCATATATTGACAGTATAAAGTATATACATTATATATATATACAGTCGACTCTCGTTATCTCGAATTCCAAGGGACTCTCCGAAATACTTCGAGATATACGTAACGCGACATATCAGATTTGCAGAAGTGAGGAAAAAATAATTCGAACAACCACATTTAGCGAATTTATATCTAATTGGACTCTTGATTTAGAGATATATCGAAAATATTGTGGAAAAGATAAAGAGGAAAAATTGCTCCTGAGGAGCAATTTCTCCTCTTTCCCCCTGTTGTAAGACTTTCATGTTTAGTCAGGGACAAGATTTTCACTTCGGGATAAGCAGTTATTCGAGATAAGCGAGGTCGAGATAACGAGAGTCAACTGTACTTGTACATTCTCTGAGAGTACATTATGCATGCGTGCGTGCGTCTACACGCCTGTGTATTATAAACATGCACTGGTCAAAAGTACAAAAACAATAATTTTAAATATTAAAGTTTAGAACATGTGTGGCGTTCTGTTAAGCTGTAAAGTAGGGTAGGGTAAGCAGGCAGGCGGGCAGACAGGATGGCTGACTGGCTGGCTGGATGGATGGATGGCAGGCTGGATGGATGGATGGATGGATGGATTGCTGGACGGATATTTATACGTGCTTGCGTTCATGCGTGCGTTCGTGCGTATGTCTGCACGCCGGTGTATTATAGTGCACTGGTGGCCAATAACAACAAAAACATACTTTACAGTATCAAAGTGTAAAACTACTGACTAGATAGATAGATAGATAGATAGATAGATAGATAGATAGATAGATAGATAGATAGATAGATAGGTAAACAGACAGACGGACGGGCGGACGGATAGATAGATAGATACAGTCGAACTTCAATGGCTCGAACATCTTTGTGACTATGGAAATTCGTTCGAGACATGGGTAGTTCGAGCCACTGAGGGTTACTCATGGCACCAGGTCAGAAAACAAATAGCGATGATTTAGGGAAATATTTTCAATTTTCAACACAATGATTGTATGTTGAGTGTACTCATTAGAATCGCATCGATGAGGCGATTCGAATGAGTACACTCAACATACAATTTCATGATAAAATAAGAAAAACTCCCTAAATATTTGTTTTCTTGAGCTATTGGAAGAATTTTGTAGGGACTGAAAAAAGAGTTCGAATCATCCATGGTAAACGAGCCATCCGTGTTCGAGCCATTGAGGTTATACTGTAGATAGATAGATAGATAGATAGGTAAGTAGGTAGACAGACAGACAGACAGACAGACAGACAGACAGATAGATAGATAGATAGATAGATAGATAGATAGATAGATAGAATTCAAATTAACATCAGGAAGCGCATGTAAACAACAGTCTTTTTAAAGTCTTTAAACTGGGAAAAACAACAAACCAATAAACACTTGATGATTATATTAATGAATCAGGAAGCGGAAAAAAAGTTATGTGTCGTATTGTTTTAGAGAAAACCTGCATCTGAAAATGTCGTCTGTTTATGTCGTCTGCAGAATATTCTTGCAAACTTTTTAAACCTATTTTTGCATACAGGCAAACAGTGTTGACCCAGATCAGACTGCCCCTAGAGGAGCAGTCTGATCTGGGTCCACACTGTTTGCAAAAATGACTTTTTAAATCACAAGCAGATGACAAAGCAGACGACAATTGTTGTGATTGGCGCTTTAAGGGTTAAAGTAAAGGTAGGCACATGAATGTATGAGGGCCTCGTAGAACGTATAGACTGTCGCAGTTGGGTGATCCAGGATGGCCACGGATATGACGTATGACCAGCTGATGATAGCTGCGACAAAGACTATCCCAGTGGGCACACACTTTTGAAACGTACGATTATTTCTGTAGTAACTTAAACTGGCGGATGGTTTGTTTGTGTTGAGATTTTACGGCCCAGTCAACCCAATGGGGTCATGTTGAGTGCGGTCAGTTTACCTAACCACACGTTTACTGGGCAGGCTTAGTCCTCTAAGCGGTTAACCAATATTGTGCACATTCTTTCGCTAGAAACTGACAACTGCCCTTCTTGAATCAGCGGAAGGGAGAGAATGACCGTAGAAAATATTTCATGGTGGACGGATCACGTCCATTGGGTGAGCTGATATCATCCGATCACATATGGAAGCGTATTGGTACCCCCACATATATTTTTTTCTCGTGGCAATAATTTTGTCATGAAAATGCAAAAATATCGAGTTATTACTATATACTGTTTTCCATAAAAGTTAGATAAAAACAATGTTTTCACGTGTTCATTATTTCATTTTAATTTTATTTCGTTATAGATATTCTCGTAATTATATAAAACGACAACATTATGTGGTAATCTGTATTGTTTGAATATTTCGTACTGCACATTACAACATATGTTTTACGGAACAACGCTATGTTTTTTGCGGAACTGAAGTTAAAGATCTTGATATCTGTATTGTTTTATCGCCATACGCACGATCAAAAATCAAAAGCGGAACACTGACATCATTTGTCAATCAAAAGAGGCTACCAGGGGGACCGAATGCTTAGTGTCGGCGAGAAAATCCTGCAAGTATCCCAATACCCCAAGTAATTTAAGCGGTCTCATCTATTACGGTACATTTGTTGCGGCTCAGCTCTATTAAATCGTTTGTCTCTTCGTCAGTATCAAGTTTTAGCCGGTGAACATGTAACAGTTTATCTTGCCCCACCCCTACACCACCTAGGCAGCTTGTTCCCCGGGGGCAAGATAACCCGGGGTATCTTGCCCCCCACCCGGGGCAGCTTGCCCCCCCCCCCTCCCCACCCCCACCCCCCACCCACCCCCACCAGGAAAACCTCGCAAACTCAGTTCAAAACAATATTTATTTTTTTATAACAAATTTATAACGCTCAATTATCAGAACAGTTCTAATGTATGTTTTTCATTATTTTTTTTTCTTTCTGCATTAGGTTCTGTCAGCTGTTCTTGGGTGGGGACAAGCTCCCCAGGCCAGGGTATCTTCACCCCCTGGGAGGAGGGGGCAAGCTGCCCAGGGTGAGCGGCATACCCCGGGGTATCTTCACCCCGGAGGGGAGACAAACTGCACATAGGCAGCTTCATTCCCCGTGTGTGGTGGGGGAGGGGCAAGGTATCCAGGATTCAAGATAAACCGGTACAACGGTTCGGTATGTTTATTTGTACGCATTGTAGCTTGGTACACGCGAGGGTACACGTTCATTTTTACATCTTAGTTTTGAGAAAGGGATAATCATTCGGCCCACTTGTTCATAAAAATTGTGTACTCGTACTTCAAAGCAAGGTTGAGCATGTGTGCTAGACATTTTTCTTTCCGTTATTGTGACTGAGTACCGATGAAAACCCCGTCTCTTTTAATTGCTTTTTAACCTATTTTGTTCGACCAAGTTTTCCCTTCAGTGGCTCATGTGACGTCACTTATTCCAGCCAAAAGATATTATGACGACAAAATGGTCTGCGACAATGAGATAACTCTTTGAAGTGACGAAACAACCTACTGGTATAGCGTATAAAAATATAGCGTGATAAAAATTCTACGCAGTAAAGAAAATGTCATACACGATCAAATATTTCGTGAACAATATACAGATACGTAGCGAATACGATATGTTATAACATTATCATATTGACTTATCACGATTTGTCGCCATATCATGTTATTATTATGTTTCTCTACATAAAATTTAGTTGTGAAAAAAATATAAGGAGGGTACCAATACGCTTCCATAATCACAAGCAACGCGAAGCGTCGAGTAGATCAGATGATATCATTTTATCATTTCATCCATGAGACGTGATACAGTATACCAGATCAAGATACTGCGGTAATGGTATAAACCGTGTCTCTAATTTTGTTTATACTTTACTTATATTGCGCCGAAAAGCGCGAACTACTGACTTTACGTTTCAAATATTGACGTCTTTAGTGGCCAATGTCATAGTTTTGGTTCCACTGCATGAAATGACGTCTGGTTACGTCACTGCAAAACCAGGGAACCAGCGTAAGCTAGGATAGTGATACGTAATCGGAAAACGCTACTAGCAAGATACAGAAAGTTGTAGTTTTGTGTTGGAAAGTTGCTAGTAGGCAGTGATATTTTTCGTAGGTATATAATAAAATGTATCAACGTCGATGAAACGCCATGACGTTGCGTCAACGTTGATACGTTGTTTTAACGTTGTGACGTTACATCGACGTTGTTTCAACGTTGGGTGCTCGCTGGGTATAGCTGTGTGCTGCAAGGTTCCGTCAACGCATGGCCTTTTTCTTGCTTGGGGAAAAAGAGTTCATCAGCGAAATTGTTAGTATTATATGATTTTAGTGAAAAGAAATTACAGTTAAACGTGTATTTGCCAGGGTGTGGTGGCGGGAACATGACATTTTTACCTATTACAAAGAAAAGAATCAGGTACCAAATTTTATCAGTTTTAATTTTAGAATCAGCTACCAAAGCCCCACTTCCCACGCCCCAAATGTTTTTTTTTTTTTTTTTTTTTTTTTTTTTTTTTTTTTTCAATTGACGGGTCGATCTTAGGCGGCGGTCATCACGAAAACATACCTATATAATTTTGACCCCCTTAAACTCCATTTTTATATTGTAAAACTCGGATTTACAGCGGTAGACATTATTTTTCTGCTCTAAAACATAGATTTGGGGAACTCGTTAGAACGGCCTCGCTGAGGCGGTTCTAACGAGTACCAACAATCTATGTTTTGAGCAGAAATGTGAAAAATATCAGATTTTATCTGAAAATTTTCTTTTTTTGGTGGTGAAAATTTCAATATATTTAATAGGCGTGTTTTCGAAATGTTCTGGTATGTCTGTGCTTTGTGTGGCTCTGTGGCTACACGTTGCGGGCTTTTAAGTGTTTTATCTTGTTCTTTGTCTTGTTGTGTTCAATGGATTCTGTGTAACATTGTGATCATCTTGTTGGGGGTGAGGGAGCTGCTTGTTTTCCTTTTCTTTGGTTTGTGGCTTGTACTCTGTCTGTCGTGGTTTTTTTTTTTTTTTTTTTTTTTTTTTTTTTTTGCACTTCCTCTTAGTGTCATTGGTAGGCTATGTTCTGTGATTGTGACTATTCCAAGACACCTTCTATACTACTTGGCATTACGAAAACAGACCTATTTAAAACTATTCAAAATTTCATCACAAAAAACTGAAAAATTTCAAATAAAAATTCTGATATTTTTCATATTTCTGCTCAAAACATAGATTGTGGTTACTCCTTAGAACGGCTTCGCCGAGGCGGTTCTAATCATTACCAACAATCTATGTTTTGAGCAGAAATATGAAAAATAATGTATACCCCTATATAAAAATGGGGGTTCAGAGGGGGCGGTACTAACGAGTACCCACAATCTATGTTTTTGAGCAGAAATAAGAAAACTAATGTACACTCCTGTAAACCCCACTTTTACTATATAAAAGTGGGGTTTAATGGGGTCGAAATTATTTACGCCGGGCTGGAGCCCGGCGTATCTGTTTGAGGTAGTTTTTGTAAAATGTGTATGCATGATAACATCGGTTTTCCTCAGTTTTATGAGGTTCGCAGTGTCTTTGTGGGATTATATATATCTATTCACCCCTTACCCCTCCCCTCCCCCCCCCCCCCCCCCCCTTCTCGCCCATTTTTATTATCATTATTATTATTATTATTATTCAAAGTCACACTTTTGCAACAGAGAACTGTGCTATTGGTAACATAGTGAAATAAAAAATGGGAAGTACTGCGTTGAATGTAGCAATGTGGGTTTTGCTCATTTAAAGGAGAAATGAGCAGTTTTCCCGTAGAAGCCCACATTTGACCATTCGACCTGAAGTGAGCTTGTTGCTGTCAATATTCGTACACGTTTGAATTTATTCATTCGTTTTTTTCGTCGTTTTACGAAGAAGAAACAAAAGATATTTTTCTTTGTTTACAACTGGAAATATGCATTCTCAAATCGAACGGATTATAAGCTGGTTTAATAATACAGTTTAATTTGATATTCAACCATGGAAAGATCTGGGCCGAAAGAAAACGTTATGAGTGGAGAAAGAACGAAACACTGATACATAGAACAGAATAGAATAGAATAGTATTTCATTTACCGCACAACAATACCCTATAAGGGTTAATTTTGTTTGTTTGTTTGTTTGTTTGATTTGGGCTTAACGTCGCTTTCAACAATCTTTCAGTCATATCGCGACGGTGTCTGGATGTGACAGGGAGCTCAATGCTCACTTTTAGAGTGCTGCCTCACTGAAATATCATGCCCCAGAACTTTGACATGATATTCCACCCAGTCACATTATTTTGAAACTGAGCTGACCAGTTCCGATTCCTAGCTCTACTTTCTTAATGTTGAGCGCCAAGCGAAAGAGCAGCTGGTACCATTTTTAAAGTCTGTGGTATGACCCGGTCGGGGATCGAACCCGCAACCTCCCGGCCACAAAGCGGACGCTCTACCACTGAGCCACTGTGCCGGTTCTAAAAGGGTTAAAGGCAAGCAAATACAAACATGACATAATACATTATACAATGATATGAAAGTAATTTTATCATCATTTGATTGAAAAAAAAAAAAGAGAAAAAATGTACATACACATACATATACATATACATATATATATATATATACATATATAGTAGTGATAGCGCACCAATGCCGCGACCGGGAATCGAACCCAGGCCGCCTGCGTGACAGGCGAACACTCTACCGCGTCGCTATAAAAGCCGGCTTGTACCGCAAGGCAGTACAAGTGTATCATATAGCTATCACTACTACATATATATATATATATATATATATATATATATATATATATATATATATATATATATATATATATATATATATATATATATATATATATATATATATATATATATATATATATATATATATATAGCCTTGATCACATGCTATGATATATTGCATTCGTTTACAAATAATCCAATGGTTTTCAAAATAGTATCGTCTGTAAATGCCATTAGTTTGATGAACTGCTCTTTTTTAGACTCAAATGAATGGTTATTTAGAACAGCCACGTTTTGAAACATTTTATTTCGCAGATCTTTCTAATATTAAATGCTAGGGCCCAGTCTATGTAGCAGTCAAAATTAGAGTATCGCCAACCCCCACCCCCCACCCCCCATCCCACACACACACACACACCACTTCCCCCTTATAGATGATTTCGGATATAGTATGTTCGGCCTAGGCTATGGACGGCGACATGTAATTATGTATGCGGGCTAGAAAACACGATCATAATTGATTTTTTTTACATAGCTCTGATAACGTCTATAATGTTTTTATCGTTGAGTATTGCGATAATTTATATAATTACAACCTTTCATAAATAATAACATTTTTTCGCTATACTACGATCTATAGGGAGCTAAGTAATGCATGATAGATTAGTTTCCCGGCGTATTGATGCTTTGCATCAATGTTTTCTAGTATAGGTATGTTTTCGTGATGGATGACGAACACCGATCGATTGTTTTCCGTGGCTGACTCGAAGTTGATTTTGAGTCCCAAGGAAATTCTTACGCTAGCTAAAAATCACAAATATTCAGGGATAATTTAGGATTTCTTTCTTAGTTTATTGTGAAATGTATGTTAAATGTACTTATTAGAATCGCCTCATCGAGGCGATTCTAATGAGAACACTTCAACATACCATAATTTTATAGAAGACCAAAAGACATCCCTGAATTATCCCCCTTTGTCTCCTGACCTGGCTCTATTAACCCTCAGTGGCTCGAACTACCCATGTCTGGAATTATAAAGGCATCAAAGATGTTCGAGCCATTGAAGTTCGACTGTATTTGACGAAGTTCAATGCCGCTTTTAGTAGCAAAGATTACTTTTGTATCATCCGGTTAATTTTAAAACCGAACTGAATTTTGAAAATCAACCGGATGATACAAAAGTATTAGACAAGTATCAAGATCCTGTCTAATCGGACCAACATAAGTGAATCTCGATAATAATATGATAGTTAAAAGATCATCCCTCAAATTATAGCTTTTTTTTTTCAAAAGATAATGATATACCGGTGTTGCATGCAAAGATACATTTAAATCAATAAATGAATGACTGATGGCTGGCTGGCTGGCTGGCTGACTGACCGACTGACTGATTGACGGACGGACGGACTGACTGACCGATGACTGATTGAAGGAAAGAACGAACTAATAAATAATGCTGACGGACGGACGGTATGAGTGTGAGTTGGTGAGTAAGTGACTAACTGGCTGACTAATTGACTGACTAACTGACTGAATGAATAAATTAATTAATTAATTGTCACGTTTTCTTGGTCTGATGCTAGCATTTTTGTCTGGCGCTGTGGTCACCTCGTTTGGAAAGAGGAAGCTAGTTGTTGCACTCTTTCATTGGTTTGATAATATATATTGTACGTCATAGTTTACTTTTCCTCTTGGCGTCAATGGTGGGCTTTGTTCTGTGATTGTAGCTAATCCTGGATATCTTCAGTTATTCTTCAGGGGCGGATCCAGAAGGCTTCTAAGGGGGTCGATTTAAATCATATTACCGTACTTCCTGTACGTATTCGGACTGATAGGCCTAAGCAAACTGCGTAGACCCTGATCAGACGCCGCAGAATGCGGCGTCTAATCAGGGTCTACACTGTTTGCCACTCGCCAAGCAATTTTACACACAATCCAATGGACTTGTTTGGGAGAAGTATAAGGAAAAGTGTCCAAAATCTATCAAATTTATCCAAATTTTACTATGAGAATGAAATTTTGAGTCAAGGGGGAGAGGGGGGTCGTCTGACCCCACCCCCTTCCGAATCCCCTCTGAATCCGCTTCTGTTCTTCAACTACGGTACAAACTATAGTAAACTTCAATGACTCGAACACCGATGGCTGGTTTACTGTGGCTGATTCGAACTCGTGTTCGAGTCCCTAGGAAATTCATCAGATAGCTTAAAACATATATTTAGGGACATTTTAGGGATTTTTCTTTTTCTAATTTTATCGTGACACTGTATGCTGTATGCTGTCTGTGCTCACCAGAATCGTCTCACCGAGGCGATTCTAATTAGCACATACAACATAGAAGTTCTTTTGTTTTTTGTTGTTGTTGTTTTTTTTGTTTTTTTTTGTTTTTTTTTTTATAGAAAATCGAAAAGACATATCTAAATTGTCCCGATTTGCCTCCTGGCCTGGCGCTCTGATTAACCCTTAGTGGCTCGAACTACCCATGCCTAGGACAAATTTCAATGGTTCAAAACATGTTTGAGCCAGTGAAGTTCGACCTTATTGTAACACAAATGTGTTGGCTTTCTCGATAACAAAATTATTAATTATTTTAAAGTAAAGTCGAACTTTAATGGCTCGAACATCTTTGGGACCATGGACATTTGTTCGAGATATGGGTAGTTCGAGCCACTCAGGGTTAATCATAGCTCCAGGTCAGGATGTAAATGGAGAATTTAGGGCAGTGGTTTTTTATCTTTTAAACAAAAATTGTATTTATTAAATAAGAAATTTTCCTAAAAATATCGCAAATACTTGTTTTCTTGAGCTGTCGGAAGAATTTTTAGGGACTCAAAAACGAGTTCGAATTAGCCATGGGAAACGAGTCATTGATGTTCGAGTCATTGAAGTTTTGCTGTAATTAGTTACATGTATTTTAAAGTATTAATCTTAAACCCATCTAGCATTCTACCTAAATCTACATCGGGCCGTCATCGGCCCGTCAGCTACCCTGACGGGCCAATGACGGCCCGATATAGATTTACGTAGAATGCTGACTGGGAAGGTGTTGCAACTTGCCTAAAAAAAGTAATAAATTATTGATCGCTACACTACACTTGTATGTACTCGTATTCACACTGAATTCAATAAATTGTTTTAATCGATGCCAATATTTTTTGCTTTCGCGTCAAAGATAACGCGGCGTGTCACGTGACTCGCGTTTGTTCCTGGTTGTTGTTGTTGATTCAGTTTTATACCTCAGTGCAGAGGGTCCCAGGGTACGGAACCCTGTTCCGGGTTTGAAAATTTTAATCCATTTTTGCCTAGTGGATTCTTCCATTTAGGAAGTTTGGACAAGTCCATTTAGTGCCTAAGGGGGTGTTTTATAATACAAGTATCTTTCTGTAGTGTCCGTTTCTGGGTGAAGTTTTTGGATTATTGTAATTCGCAGTTCCAACGGATTCGAACCTACCACCTTAGGTCAAGAATTAGGCATACACAAAACTGATTCAGATATCAGACAAAATAATTACTATCAGCATTTAACATATAGGATGTATTTTTAAAGTGTACTCACGACAAATGTGACAAACATCCTGTTCTTGTTGATCAAAATCTTAATCCGTTCTCCACACGAATTATATACATTCAGACATTGTACATAACTACTTTATGGCCAGGTTTAAGAAGTCACAAATAAATACATAAACCCTTAAAGCGCTATTCACAACTGCAGCAGACGACATTTTGATTTTTGTATTATTTTCAGAGAAAACAAGGCTTGGCATTTCATGTAAATCGTCTGCTGGCAGACGAATCACATGAAATGTCAAGTCTTATTTTCTCTGAAAAAATAATAAAACTATATATTTGAATGTCGTCTGCTACAATTTCGCTTAGCGCTTTAAGGGTCAACTGTTTTGTTATAAATTATAGTAAGTGACTAAACCGGCGTGTTTTGCATACACAACACAAGATTATAAGCCCCGACAGCCAAGAAAAGGTACCTGCTTGATATTAGGATGTAAACGGTGAACGTCTTCAGCAGCACCCCTATGGTTTGGACATGCACACAAGGCAGACAACTTTTGTAACTTCCTGTTTGTTTTCCTGCAGACAAAGTCCCTTCTTAAAAGGGGTCTGCCCTAAACCTTCCGAGCAAATTCTTTCCTTTTAAAGAAGATCGTTTTTCGGAGCGGAAGGAAAAGTAATTTTGACAGAGTTAACTCCATTGAAAAGGTTGTCCATTCACCTAAAATACCAAATGGATTTGTCCCTGCTTCCCGACAACAGAAGAATCCGCAAATGTATATTGTATACTGGCTAAACTTTCAAACCCGGAACAAAGACCAGTTGATAACATGCCTCTAATTGAAATGCACATATCGAGGGTTGAGCGCAAGACTATTGTAACTCAAACATATTTTTGAAACCCTTGTTTAAGGGCAACTTGGACCCCTTTGTAAACAATGCAAATTTAGGTGCCATTGCTCATACGAGCAATGGCACCTAAATTTTCATTGTTTACAGAAAGAAATGTCGTAATCTTCATAACGCCTTCATGGTGAGGAGATTAGGTTTGGGGAAAAACAACCATCTGACTTACGCTAGTCTTGCGCTCAACCCTCGATATGTATATTTTAAAATGTACATATCTCATATTACTGTTAGAGGTATCTGTATATTTGTATTTCAAATGCAGATATCTATATTTCTCAGATGTAGGAATCTGTATTTCAAATGCAGATATCTTCATGGAAGTGTCTGCTACCAGCCAGCTAATGAAATATAAAGAACTATAAGGAATAGAAGACTGAAAGACATCTTTATTTAAGTAGATAAATCTGATTTACATATAGATATCTACATCTGAAATATACATATCAGCATTAAATGTATATAAGCCGTTCTGAAAAAAAAAAAAAAAAAACGACCTTCTTGCCCGTTTTTTTTTTTTCCTTTCTTTCATGTCTTCTTGTCTTCTTACCTTCTTGCTTTTTTTATTTCCTTCTTTCTTTCTTTTGCTTTCTTGTTATTGGTCGTATTTGACCATCACCCACAGGGAAACGGTTTTGCAGGATGGACCAATAAGAAGCAAGTTTGTTTCCGTAATGGAATGGAATGTGTTTCCTTGCACAGATGACCCCAAGTTCAGGTTCCGATCTGAAGGACGATGTACTGTGTTAAACTCATTACTATAAATGAAGCTTACAGACGTCCCTAATATAATGTAACGAAGCTGCTCGGACCCTTTTAGCGTGCAACGAGCTCTTTGTCGTCGTGGTTTCATATTATCGCGTGCACAACATATAAATCCTAGGGAAGATTTATACAAACAAAGCGTTCTCTAATACGAAACAAAGAAGGTGAATAAACGTGTGAGTATTGCCACTGTGTTTGGAAGCAAATACTTCGAAAAAAGACAAAAACGTTTTACACTGAACTAAGATTCAGGCGTAGCGGCCCATCGCGTGCTTAGAACATATGATACAAAATCTGCGACAACTCGTCACCGTGAAAAAATGTCTTCGATGGATATGCGGACGGCGAAGGACTAGATCAGACTGCGCATCAGCGCAGTCTGATCAAGTCTTTCGTCGTCCGCGTACAGAATCAAAAGGTACTGTAGAACTGAGGGCGAAGACTCTATTAGACTGCGGATGGCGCGCAATGACCTGTACCTGCACATTTTCATATGTTCAAAGGCGCATTCTCGCTTAGCGCGGCCCGGTTATACACGGCAGGTTACAGAAATATTTTATTTTTATAATGCAAGTAGCTCTGGCCTCATTGTCACCAAAGGTTCTTAAAAAGACTGAATATATACATTTGGGTTAATTTCCGCCATTTCTGACAGAGGAGAAAATGTTATGACTTCCTGTTTGCTTTTCTGTATAGTGTAGGTCCAGTTTACGTTTGGAAAAGGGGCCTACATCAAAGAGGAAAGAATTTGCTCCCAAGGGTAGATGGGTATCACTGAGCTCATATTCATGGTGCAGCTAAGAAAACACAGTTCTGCTAACTTCGTAGCTTCGTGGCAATGTCTCAGTTAGACTGGCTCCAGCCTCCAGTTACTAAATATTTATTCTTATAATCCTGTTTGAGCCACTAAAATAGAAATAAAATAATATCATGACTATAAAGGCTGGTCACTAGACATTACGAAAACACGCCTATTCAAATATACTGAAAATCTTACCACTAAAAAATGAAAATTTTCAGATAAAAAAAAGTCCGATATTTTTCAGATTTCTGCTCAAAACATAGACATAAGAAAAAAAATGTATACCCCTGTAAACCCCAGTTTTACTATATAGAACTGGGGTTTAAGAACGTCAAAATTATATAGGCATGTTCTCGTGATGAGACTGGTGAGTTCCAGCCTTACCCAACCTGCTAGCTGGCCAGTATTTGACAAGGGATCATTTAACCTCTTACCAGAGTTCATGTTTCTCCAAACTCTAGTGACCAGCCTTAAAAGTCACGAATTTTTTTTTTATTATTATTATTTTGTGGATCAAACAGGAATTATAAGAATAAATATTTAGTCATTGGAGACTGCAGCCAATCTATGTTGCAGTTTATATTACTGTTCATAAATAGACTCAATAAAACCTAGTCTGTTGTTTTAGGTGCATTAATGCTTTCTTGTGTCTGAAGGATACATGTACCTGTTCGTAAAACGTATTTTGTTCTGTTCAAGTCATATTGTCTGAGCACACCGTGACGCTCCATACACATAACCTCACGGGTTAACAAGATATAGGAAGAAAAACAATTCTCATGAAATGTCAAGACTTATTTTTCTATGAAAAATAAAAACGTGGTAATGTTTGGTGCTAGGTTATCGTGAAGTCGCAGTAACAGGAAGTCAATCTGTAAGCACTGAAAGCTTTTGAAGAAAGAACTCTTCAAAATGTCCGTGTTTCCACCGAAAAGGTGGGTACTGACCCCCAAAAATTTGGATATAAAGAGTTGACTTACTGGTTTTTTATTCTTTTGTCCCTGAGGTTTCAATATTTCGAAAGAATGTGTATTTTGAAGTATCGTCTGCTGCAGTTGTAATTGACGCTTTAAGGGTTAAACATACAACTAACGAGGTCTACCATAACAAGCCATAGTTTAATTCATTAGAATAAACGCACATAAATACTGACCTCAACAAATTCATGACAACAATTATTAATAGCACATTAATATTTTCAATCAAACTGCAGGGTGGGGAACCCACTTGACTTTATGGATAACGTGCACTTCAAAATTCGCCTTAGCAACGGCAATTTGTTTTTACAATTAGGCCGCACAATGCGAAAAAGTGTCTTCGGGCATCGTGGACAGCGAAGGCCCAGATCAGCCTGCGCATCCGCGCAGTCTGAACAGGGCCTTCGCTGCCCGGAAACAGAATGAATGGATACAACAGAATGTTTCAATGGAGAGCAATTGCAAGGATGAGACTGCGCATGTGCAGGATGACGTCAATACGCACTTTTTGCACGTGCCTGAAGACTATTTTTCGCTTCACGCCGCCCATTTAATGTCTTAAAATGGGCGTTTGTTTGTTCAAATAAAGCGCAGATACCCCTTCCCGAAAGATAGTTTATCTATTTTAATTGCTTCCTCATAAATGTTATACCTTTCATTAACACAAGGATCATTCTTTAATCAAGACGGAACGTTTCAGATAACGTGCACGTCATGATATCAAAATTAGCCTATTTTGAGCAAAGTATTTGTTAAAACTATAAATCATTAGCTACTTAGATCTGAGCAAAGGGCTCTTTTAATATGGAATATGGGTATCTGAAATTTATTTGAATGAAATCACCACCCCGCCCCCCACCCCCTCAGTAATAAGAGCATCTAAAATATTGTAGTTACCTAAATATTGGGACACCTTAACTCCTTACCAAACTTGTCCTTAAAGTCGACCAAGTCCATTTTACAACCGGTAAGTCTTTATGTGTCTAAAAACTGCTGGGTGAGCGGCAAACAGTGCAGACCCAGGTCAGACGCCGCATGTTGCGGCGTCTGATCTGGGTCTTCATTGTTTGCGCAAACATTCCTGTCCAAATACTTCAACCAATCGCAACTGCCAAAGAATTTTGATTATTGAGTTTTTTTTATTTATTTATTTTTTTTTCAGAGGAAATAAGGCTTAACTTTTCAGGTGAATCGCCTGCATAGCAGGCGAACCACATATAATGCCAACTCTTATTTTCTCAGAAAATTAATTTAAAAATAGAATGTCGTCTGTTGCTATTTTATTAGCGCTTTAGTCAATTCTGAGGAGATTTATTATGTATTTGTACTTGCGTTTGGTCAGTTTACACTGTGTCAAAATTCTGACACCGTTCTTATTAACAATGAAAGCAATACATTTGTCTATACATTACATAAATAGTAAACAACAATATTTTATTGTATATATTATACCACGGCTCTAGAATAGATCACAGCTCCAGACATTACGAAAACATACTGAAAATTTTACCACCATAAATGAAAATTTTCAGATAAATCTTCGGACATTTTCCATATTTCTGCTCAAAAGTACCCACAATCTATGTTTTTGAGCAGAAATAAGAAAAATAATGTATACCCCTGTAAACCACAGTTTAACTATATAAAAGTGGGGTTTAAGGGGGGTCAAAATTATCATTATTATTTTCATGATGAAAAGGCTATTGTCCAAACAAATGAGTCATGCCAAAAGAAAATGTGTCTTCTGGGGATATGCAAACAATAAAGGACCTTGATGAAAAAAACCCTATTTGCAATAAATAGTCGGACCAATAGGCCTCAAGGTGCAGTTTGACCACGGCTTGCAGTGTTTGCAGGGGCGGATTAAGAGGGGGATCATGTGGGGGAGGGTTCAGTTATAAATTCCAGCGGAGGTTTTAATCCTACTGCGTAGATTCGCATTCTTATCTGGGGCCCGTTTCGCTTGACACTTTGATTAGCCAACGGCTACCCATACTTTATCATATTTATCTGTGCAAATTGTTATCTAGTTTGACCCTCGGTATGACACGCTATTCTCAACGTGGCCTATTTATATGCTCATAGGGAATAGCAACGAAACTTTTTTTTGTACATTCTATCCAACGTGTTTCAGTTTCATGATATCGATGTAAAAGTATGTGCATGCTGTGTCGTATGCAAAACATGTCATAGACTGGTCGAATGCGCAGGCTGATCTGGGATCTAATTCTGCTGTTTGCATGTACCCCGATGGCCTTTTTGTTTCAATTCTATCGCCAATCGTTTATATTTTTCACAGCAAATGGAGTAATGTGTTTTCACTTCAGATTTCTCACATACTGATCTAAAGGGAAAGGCAATATAGATAGAAAGTATGTCTATGAGGATAGAACTTTCCAAGCTGAACATTTTTATACAAGTTTGAACAAAATCGACCAGCAATTAAAACAGTTATTGGAGTTTAAATATTTGAAAACCAACTGTCATGGAGGTTGCCTTTTTTAGACTTTGTGACGTCAAACAGCTCTAATTAAATATAGATAATTAAAATACACAGCATAACAATGGGTATTACGTCTTAATGTTTCTGAACATGGTTTCCTAAAGTGGTAAGCAACTTATTTTCTAAAAACAAACGTTTTGGATATAAAAAAGGAAATGAAGAATTTTATAATTTAACAAGAGTTGTCAGAAGACAACGCAGCTCGCCGAAAAGGGCTGATCGGATAAAACAATCTAAATATTAAAGTTTAAATGCAGAGCTTAAACAGAGCAGAAATGACAGAGTAGGACCTGACTTTGATGTTGGAAGAATGTCAAACTGAGGGATGGGGTATATTGAAACATCTTCCCTTAGGCTGGTGTGGATGAAATATGAAAGCTATATCTTACATATTTCAGCAGCCATGTACACTTTTCAAAACTTAAACACAGCTATAAATGACAAAGTATGACCTGATCTTGACCTAGGCAGAAGGTCAAACTGAGGAAGGGGTGTGTACTATTGAAAGGTCTTACCCTAAGGTAGGTGTGGGCCAAATATTAAAGCAGCATCTTGAATACTTTAGCAGTTACGAACACTTTTCAAAACTTAAACACAAAACTTAAACATGGGTTTAAATGAATAAGTATAACCTGACCTTGACCTAGGCAGAAGGTCAAACTGAGGAAGGGGTGTGTACTATTGAAAGGTCTTACCCTAAGGTAGGTGTGGGCCAAATATTAAAGCAGCATCTTGAATACTTTAGCAGTTACGAACACTTTTCAAAACTTAAACATGGGTTTAAATGACAAAGTATAACCTGACCTTGACTTAGGCAGAAGGTCAAACTGAGGAAAAGGTCTGAGCTATTGAAAGATCTTACAGTGCAAAAGCTACTCACATATTTTCAGCAAAAAATATCAAAATATTGTATATTGAATCCGCTAAAACAGTTAACGAAATGACCCTTAACGAGCTCGTTAAGCTAACGACGCTTTGAACAACTGGGCCCAGACTGTGAAGTACTACTGTCTGCTAAGGGATTGCTATACGTCATTATATTCTATGGTACAGATTCTGTAAGCGGACAACGAAGGCCGTCATCAAAATGTACGGATGCGCAGGCTGATCTGGGTTTTAACTGTCCCCATATGTTCTGAATGGCTCATATGTATATACATGTACAGGAAAAGCATTACTATTTTTATTACTGTTTACTGAATCCAATTTAAAGGTAAAATCTGTCACATTTTACAATACATAAGAACACATTTTGTCTTACCATTAAAATACAAAGAACCTCAGCTTAAAATCGTTTAAAATAAGCAATACATAACATCGTTTAAATAGCCAAAAGACATTGCTAAACTCTTATCACTAGACTGGCTCCAGTCGTTTTTGTTTTATATCTATTTCTCTCTTTCTCTACATTATTTGTTTTTTCATGATCCTCTTTAATCCAACTTCAAGTTACCTATGGCTGAACAAAAACCTTTCTAGCCAAGGGACTGAAGTAAACAAAAATTCTACAAGCTATACAAGTGTTGTATCCCTTCAAAAAAAAAAAAAAAAAAAAAAAAAGAAAGAAAGAAAGGGTCTGGAGCCAGACTATCTTATCACTTGTACATTAGTTCTTCCAGCCGAGTTTTGGGACATTGTTTTTAACTAGCAATTTTCATAAAAATATGAGCAATAAAACTTAAAAAGAATGAAGCCCCAGAGATTTCTTTCAAAAACTTCTAAAAAAAAACAAAAACACTTGAACCCCAAAGATTTGTTTCCACTTCGGGACCCCTACAGATTTATGGTCATCCAGCACAATTCTTGTACAGAATCTTCATTAACCCATTGTAGACTGGAGACCCCTAAACGGGTAACTGGCAAACAGTGCAGACCCAGATCAGACGCCGCAAAACGCGGCGTCTGATCAAGGTCGCAACTGTTTGCAAATTGTTCAACCATTATATCATTTAGCCTGACATACCTAAAATCAAAAATGGCCTCTTCCAATATATAGTGTGGGAGAGTTTATTTAAGGAGGTTCCCGAAGTTGAAAAGTTAACTTTAATCTGTTTAGTATAAATAAAAGCAGACTTCTATTTTTTTTTCTTATTTTTCACAGAAAATAAGATTTTTTAAGATTTTGCATTTCATTCAAATTGTCTTAAAAAATAAAAACTTGGCATTTCATTCAAATTGTCGAAGACAATTTGAATTTGAATTTGAATTTGAATTTGAATTTGAATGAAATGTCAAGGCTTATCTTCTGTGAATTAATAAGAAAAAGTATCACGTTTGGTTATCCGATGGTTTAGCCTAGAGAGTGCTAAACTTGATGAGTTTACCCTACAAAGTGCTAAAGCACGGTAGTGGCCGCGCCATTCGAAAACGTGTCTTCAGGCAAATGCGGACAGCGAAGGCCCAGATCAGCCTGCGCATCCGCGCAGTCTGATCAGGGCCTTCACTGTCCCCTAACAGAATCATTCGATACTACAGAATGTATGAATGGTTCGCAAAGGCCCGGGTGATATTTTGCGCATGTGCAGGATGATCTGAATCTCCCTATTTTGCGCATGCTCGAAGGCATATTTTTCGCTTGACGGGACCCGCATATGAGTCAAACAAGGAAGGTCATTTACAGAGTCTGAATTGTATGAATTCACTGGCATAGAGATAAAATATGTACAAACATTCACAACTTATTGTTTTATCAACAAAGTGCGGCGTCCCATTAAAAAGGGGGTTTCTCGACGAAGATTCAGATAAGCCTACGAATCCGCGCGGTCTGATCAGGACCTACGCTCTCCGTCCATAGATTCTATATCTTGTAAATAGACAGCGAAAAACCTGATCAGAGAGCCCAAATCCGTGCTAAAATGGAATTTTGTTGACCGTGTACACATGCTATAAGCTTTTTGTTTAGGTTGTTTAATGACCCTTCAAACATTGTGGGTAATTTCGTGTCCTCTCCAAGAGAAAGATGGACAAAGGGATAGAAGATCCAGCAGAGGTTAAAAGAAGATGAGAGAAGAGGAGGAGGAACTACTGAGCGGCAATGATTCCCCCAACCCCCCCCCGCCCCCCCCCCCCCCCCCCCCCCCCCACACACACACACACATATCCCCTTTCCCTACCTGCTGCAAGTAAAGCAGGCCTTTATCACAAATTAACACTACGCTTAAATATACTCTCATGACAAGGCCATAGCTCCAGACATGAGGGGTTATCTACAAAATATTTTTCTTATTTCTCCTGAAAACATGTTGTGGATGCTCATTAGAAGCGCCTCGACGAGGCGCTTCTAATGAGTACAACATGTGTTTTCATGGAGAAATAAGAAAAATATCAGTTTTTTTTCGGCTGAAAAAACAGTGCTTTATCTGGAGCTATGCAAGGCCCATAATATAGAGGGCCCCTTGGTAGACTGGCTTTTAGCTTAAAGTGTAAACCTCTCAAAATACTGTATAAATAAAATTGAATTAAAAATAGATAAATAAATAAATAAATAATACACGTATTGAATTCTGTACAAGGGAGACAACTACTGTAACTCTGTTTGGAGCCTACTTTTAAAAAAGGTGTAAGCAAAATCTTTGAAAGAAGAACCTTTTTCAGATGTGAGGCAGAGCTATGTGACATGAGTTGCCTCCCATGGTTGAATTGTGCCAAAGCAGGTGTAAGTCTGTTTTAGAGGTGAGGTAAAACAATGTGACACAGTTGTTTCTCATGGCTCCATTCTGATAAAGCAGGCGAGACTGGTATAAGAGGGAAGGGTGTTCCCGTAAGTTATTAAAAGGGGGGTAATGTAAACATGTTATAACCTTTGTAAATGTGGAATCTGCATATGAAGACTGGTGCGAATGGAATAAGCCACCAAAATCACTCGGGCTATTATATAAAAATCACTTTAGGCAGTTTATTTTTAACCCAAAACTACACATATCTTCATATCTTTCTTATTTGTCTGCAAAACATGTTTTGGGTACTCATTATAAGCGCCTCGCCGAGGCGCTTCTAATGAATACCCATAACATATGTTTTTGCAGACAAATAGGAAAAAAAAGATATCTGGACACCTCTCTTATCTGAAGCTATGAGGTCATCTTCAATTTCACTCCCAGTCAGCTGACAATCAAGCCTTCGAGAACAAGAGGCCCGCGATTTGGCCTTTCTCCACTGTTGTAGCTATTAAAGACTGGTGTGTTGTAAACTCGAACTTAACTGATCCACTACAGACTGACTTCAGACCGCCAATTCCACTGTAAGTTTGGTATGGAAGGTACAAGTCCAGCTTGACCTGTAGAGCATATAGGCGCCCTTTCTTTAGCATGACGGGGGTCTTCAAGAAAATACTGTAAGTTTTTTGTTGTGGAACCTCGACGCTGTCCAGCTCAGTGGTGTAAACCTCTTCTGTTTGGTGAGGCAGAGCCGAAACTGTTATTTTTAAATGTTGGTCCGCGATAGAGGCCTGCGATTGGGTACTGGAGTTTAGTGATGTCAGTGATGACGCGCATGCGCCGAACAAAATGAGTCCTTGCAGCTTCACATCTTCGGATGACCGGACATCAATTCCAAAATTGGAGTTTCTGAAACCAGTTTCACAGGCGATGTCCCCTTCCTCATCCTTTGGGAACCGGAAGCACTTTATGACTCTAGCTTCTCGTTTCGTTTCAGTGAAGGGAAGATCCTTTTTTGGGCTGGATCCAAATAAGTGTTGAAATAGCGATACTTTTTCAGATTCTGTCAGGACGCTATCAGCAGATACAACATCGGTGAAAAATACTTTGTCCATTACTGGGAACCTTATATGGAAGAACAGTTCGCCAAGGCTTGCTCTTTTGCTGACACCATCTTTCTCAAGATTTTTACGACAACACTCTTTCTCCGCCCAAGTGATAAGAGCGGTATAAACGTCACTCTCGTCGACAAAAAGATCATTCGACTCGACGATCTGACGAACGCACACTTCACAAAGCTCGGAAAAACCATTTGATTTTAAAACCGAATTACCATTCTCAAAAATGAATTGTAAACACATAGTCCTAAGATCTTCGATATCATAGACGTGAGCTTGTTCCAAGATGTCGCAGACGGTTTCCGGTGTCATTTTAGCGCGCAGCGTGTCGGCGCATATCTTCACAAGATCTTCGACACAGTACTTCCGGGCGGCGTACAAAACTGGAAGTGTAATGGCGTCCGTCAAGCTGATCTCGGAAATATACAGAAAACGCAGAAATGTCATGAAGATGTCTGGTTCAACATCCGGGATCCTACAAAATGGAACAGATTAGTAGACTATATACATCAAGGGACAGACAAAAGGAAAAGCACAACACTATGCTAGTTGAAGTAGTTTTTAATTTTTGTAAGCTGATAAAAATATTTTAAAATAGTCTCATTTCACCTCAGATCATGAAGTCCTTTCGTTGGAATCATCTGAATGACATGGCATGCCCTCTTTTCAAAAAAATAAAAAAAAAATAAAACAAAATAAAAAAAAAAAAATAAAAGAAAGGAACTGTCATTATTTCTTCAGCTTTACCTTTAACATGAGCACCCAGGATTTAAATCCAGAAATCCAGCCCAAAATTATCAGTCACAAACGACAGACATTTGAAATATTATAGGGTTATTGCACTGATATTGGTGATTATTGTCCCGAGTTGGGATATCGAAGGACTCGAGCTTGCGAGCGTCCGTAGATATCCCATCGAGGGACAATATTCACCAATATCAGTGTAATAACCCTTATATTATATATAGCTATAAATATTTATTTCGTTTCCCGATGCCTTAAAACGCTATTTTAATTAACAAAAATGTGAATTCTACCAATGTGCGTGACAAGGTTTGGCGCGACGTCACTGCATTACGACGTCATCAAAAGCAACGTAATGTAACGGTATTATGAGAAGGCATCCGAGTAAGTGTGCAGTATCGAGTAAGTGTGCTAGCTCCTCGGCTTTTATCGCACCTTCTTAATCATTTAATATTTATAGCTCTATAATAAATACTGTTTCTTATCCTTATCAACCCAATGTAACCTGGAGATCCATAAAATGTAATTGGAAAATAGTGCAGACCCAGATCAGACGCAACGTCTGATCAGGGTCCCCACTGTTTGCAAATAGTTCAACCATTTTTTTGTGCTCTATGAATAGCTAAATCGTTTATCCTGGCATTCCTAAAATCTAACTTTCGTACGCGAAAAGCCAAGGCTAAGATTAACCAGCGCGACCGCGTTGTCTGATACGGGTTTTCTGTGTTCGTCAATATAGTCTACAGTATCAAACAATTCTAAATGATGCGCAACGCACAAAAAAGGCCCTTATGCAATTTGAGGACAACGCAGGCCCTGATCAGCCTGCGCATTCGCGCAGGCTGATCTTGGCCTTCGTTATCCGCTTAAAGAATCAATGGATATTGTAGTATATGTCGACGAACAGAAAATGTCCAGATCAGACTGCACAGATGTACATGCTAGGCTGGGCCTTCGATTTTCGCACGTGGCATAAGGACATTTTTCGCATGCAGATCTGTCTGTGTTTGAATTATTTAACCACACGTCAAGCCGCGTGTTGCCTCCCAGTGAAAGGGAAGATATAAGCTTGTGGAGAAGAAAAAAGAGAAATAGCGAACGGTGAGGGATAGAGTTAACGACAGTTCAGAAACAGAATAAAGATATGGCATGCCTCCTTCCCCACCAGCTGCAAGTACAGCAGACCCTTATCACCACACTACCACCCATACCAGTTTCTGTATGCATATGCAACAAGAAAAATTGTCTCATGACACCTGTCCGCATATGCGTATGCGATAAGAACAATTGTCACATTGCAATATCAAATACACTGGCTGAACAAATGTCAAACGCCTCTAAACGAAAACAAAACTTCAAAACAGAAACATAGAAATAAAACAAACTCTGACACCACTTTTGCCCTGAATATTCGAACAGAGAGACCGAAGCAAACATAGTAGACCCAGATCGGACGCCACAGAATGCGGCATCTGATCAGGGTCCGCACTGGTTGCCTCACATCAAACAGTTTTAGATGCATCAACAGACAGTTAGTCTTTACCACGCTATGGGCCGATTCAGCAGACGACAAACTGATGATATTCTTCTTATTTCTTATTTTTCCTAGAAAATAGGATCTGCCACTTCATGCGAATTGTCTCCTATGAAGTGTCAGATCCTATTTTGTAAGAAAAATAAGAAAAAAAATATTTCAAAATGTCGTCTGCTGAAATTTTTGCCCAGCATGCAAAGTGTTAAACAGATTAAGATAATGTGTTCGAATATTATGGCGATTCGATACACTATCTTGGTATTCTTTTTATTTTTTGCTATTTTCAACAAGAAACACAACATTCGGGACTTCCTGTTTGCTTTCCTGCACACCTAGTCCTTTCCGAAAAGGGGTCTTCTCTAAAAGGAAAGAATTTGCTCCCTAGGGGAGCAAATTCTTTCCTTTAAGAGTAGACCCCTTGACAGTTGCCTCCCTGAAAACTATACCTATTCCACCGTACCTTATTATCTGACTGGTTGTAGTCTCCGAGAGGGAACCACAGAACATCGCCTCAAACACCGCACTTTTACTGATCAGTACAAACTTGTGAGCCTCGATCTGGTGATTTTCTCCGAGACTGAACGTGACGTCACATCCCACGTGATTCTCGAACATGTACAGGTATCTCTCCGACATTGTTTTCCCCACCCGCCAGTCTTCAAAGTCCATTTTGGATCTGCAATGACAATACAATGACGCAAGACGCTGCCAACTGAATCCAAACATTTCTCTAAGATCTTTAATTTGCCATTGATATGCTGCCGCCAAAAGTAACCGATACACGTGACCCATGACGTGAGAAAACGTGCTTCATGACATGCCCGTCCAGCGAAGCCTCAGATGAAGGTGCGTTCCGTACAGTAGAGTACTTTGCTGAACGTCGATATATTCTCTACAATATCCAATGATTCAGCGGTCGGCGGAGGCCCTGACCAGCCTGCGCGAACGCCCAGGCTGATCTGGGCCTTCGCTGGCCGCATATGCGATAAAGTTTGTTTTCCTGTGTGTAGGCAAATAAATATTTTGTTTTTACTCAGTATCTGGTAAATGTATTTTATTTACTATACATTTTTAAGTAAATAGGGCTCGACATTTCACTCAAAGCGTCTCCGGGATCATGTGATATGTTTAGCCCTTATTTTCGGCGAAATTTTCAAATGTAAGAAAAATTGTCAATATTTATTTTCAGCATGTTAAGGTGAAGCGGCATATTCAGCTGCATGAAATCAATAAATATCCGATATTTCTTGCATTTCTGTATATTCCAGAGAAATACAGACAGAATCTATACTTATATCAGAAACTGACAACCTAAGAAATCTTGTTTTTCAAAATCTGGTAAAAAAAAAAAAAAAAGTCTCTGGGGAATACGTTTTACACTGTTGTGTTGGAAATGTCTACAGTAATGTTGGGGTGGGCGGGGTAAAGGAAAACGCACAAAACGCATAGTTTTGTTATTCTGCGAAAAAAATGCCCATTTTTTAAGTGGGTACGATGACATTGCTCCTGATAAGAGGAGAGCCCAGATAAATGTTTTTCTTACTTCTCCACAAAAAGATAGTTCGAACATCTTTGGAACCATGTAAATTTTTTTCTAGATATGGGTTCAAACCACTGAGGGTTAATAATAATAAAGGTATGTTGAGTTTACTCATTAGAATCGCCTCGGTGAGGCGATTCTAATGAGTACACACAACATACAGGTAATGATAAAGTACGAAAATTGCCCCACAATATGCCTAAATATTTGTTTTTGAGATAGCGGAAGAATTTCGAGTTCGAAACAGCCACGGTAAACGAGCCATCGGTGTTCGAGTCATTGAGATTTTACTGTATGTTGTGGTTAATTAAAAGCACCCCGTACTCCTCCTTCGCCGAGGGGAGCGGGGAAGGGGGTGTCGGTAACTTGGGAGGTAATTGTGGTACCGCTGTGCGAGCCAGTATTTTGAAACTTACCCCATTCTACCTGGCCTTTGAAAAAAAAAAAAAAAAAAAAAAAAAAAAAAAACAGACCCATTTATATACTTGATCGTCTGAAATGCTGACCTATTCATAGACTGCCCTGTGATTTTTTTATACCTAAACATACAGAATCTACTCTTCGCTATTTGCATACATGTTTACTAATAAAAAAATACAATTGTATTTCACGAATTAGACGCCATTTATCTACACTGACACGCATTTACGCAAATCCAGCAGTCTAACCCTGTTATTCCTGATGGACTCATCTATCTTTATTACTTGGATGAGTCTATTTTTTGAAAAGTGGGGCCTTTAATACACCAATCTAGAAAAATCGGGCCAGCCATATACTTTTTGTTGAAAAAAGGGGGCTAATCATATACAAAATGTACCTGGAAACGCTGATAAAGGGGCTCACAAGGCACGCACATCCGTACTATGCCATATACAGGACGTTACCCACCCCCAACCCACTCCCGAGTACTGTCCATAGATGGTAGCATCCTCCTTCGGAAGCCTGCGCACTCGCACAGTCTGTTCAGGGCCTTCAGTGCCCTCTTACAGAAACTGTGGATACTGCAGCATATATTGAAGAACAGCTAAGGTCCTGGTAGACTGCACGAACGCACTGGTCTGGGTATTCGCTGTTCATGTTTGGCCAAAGCTCATTGCCTTGTTCTGTGTAACATCTTAACCCTTGTCCTGCTAAGCCCGGATATGTCCTGTCTTTGCAAACAGTGTAGATCCAGATCAGCTGGCTTCTGTAGATCTGCACTGTTTGCCATTAAGCATGTGACTATATAGCAATAGTCTGGATCAAGTTATCCGATTGGCTGAAAATTATAAGTGGGTGTGGCATCTTAATTTATTCAACAGGACAAGGGTTAAGGGGACGTGATACACTGTCAAGGGAGACAACTATGTAAAAATATGTTACTGCCTTCTAAAAAGGGGTTTAACTCTAAAAAGAGAGAATCTGCACCCGGGCGCAAATTCTTCCCTTTTAGAGGAGACCCTTTAATTAGAAGGGGATTTGTGCATAGGAAACCAAACGGAAGTCACAAAAGTTGTCTCCGTTGTTGACAATGGTGGAAAATCTACCATCTGTACCCATTCACCATAAAGGAAGAGAATACCCGTTATCTCGAAGTCCAAGGGTCTCTCTGAAATACTTCCAGATATTCGTACCTCGGCATATCCGATTTGCAGATTTGCAAATACATCTAACAACCACATTCCGCAAATCATCACGAAAACATGCCTATAAAATTTTGACCCCCTTAAACCCCACTTTTATGTAGTAAAACTGGGGTTTACAGGGGTATACATTATATTCTTATTTCTGCTCAAAAACATAGATTGTGATACTCGTTAGAACCACCTCGTCGAAGCGGTTCTAACCAGTATCCACAATGTTTTTGAGCAGAAATGTGAAAAATATCAGAATTTTTTATCTGAAAATTTTCATTTTTCGGTGGTAAAATTTTCAGTATAATTGAATAGGCATGTTTTCGTAATGGAATATGTAATTTGACTCTTGAAGTAAGAGATATATTTGAAAATGTTGTGGAAAAGCGGACAAATTGCTCCTAAGAGCATTGTCTTCTTCTGTTTCTTCTTTTTTTTCACAATATTTTGTTACCTGTTGCAAGATTTCCATTTTAACACAGAGACCAGGTTTTCACTTCGAGATAAGCAGTTATTCGAGATAAGCGAAGAGATAACGAGAATCGACTGTATATGATTAAGCTGTGATTTTAGCATTTCTAGATTTCTGAAAACGAAATTTCTTGAACTGGGTCAAAGAAATTAAAAAACATAA
>OZ024830.1:90590563-90740563 GCA_964016985.1 Anodontia alba | reverse complement strand
CAGTGGCCTGAGGCTTCTAGTTCCCACGGGATAATAATAATAATGGTAGACAAATGGAACCAGAAAATAAACAACGTGCTGTTATTTAACTTGTATTTATATATGTTTGAACAATTTTTTTAATGCTAATATAAATGAAAGTAAAATGTTTTGTTGATCGTTTCAAGAACTTTGAGATGTCTTCAAGTAACATAAGAAACAATTATGATTGAATCTTTTTCAAAAAAAAAAAAAAAAAAAAAAAAAAAAAAAATGGGCCTTATGAATTATGCGATCAATGTAGACCCGATTAGTCTGTGTGTCCGCTGAAATACATTGATCAGTCTATACTGCATGTTGAATACAGCTTGCACAATCTATCAAAGAAAAATGTATGCACATGCTGATCTGGAACTACAATGGTTGCTGCTTTTATTTGGAGAGACTCGTGTTATTTTTGTGTTGGGTAATTAGCAAATATGGATAAAATGTCGTTTTCCTTGGATTATGACTGGTACTACTATCCTAGATTTTTAGACAGAGAGGTCTGTGCCAACGGTGTAGACCCAGATCAAATGTCAAATTACGCATTGTGTGTTCAGGGTCTACACTATTTTACACTTACCCAGCAATGTTTAGACAAATCAGCTGGTTCTGTAATGGCATTGTTAAAAAGATAGGGCAAGTGTTGTAAAGAGTAGAACTTGATCGAATCATCTGGTATGCCAGGTTTGTTTTTCAAACAATTGTCTTTAGAGTAATGTTTGAAAAGGTGTGTACTGAACAATTTTTTTAATCTGACTGAGAAAGTGGTTTATAGTATTTAACCTCGGGATTCTGATAAACACACCATAAGAAAAGGCAGTGACCCTGATCAGACATTACATAACAGAGTATCTTAACAAAGGTCTACACTGTTTGCCACTCAGATAGCAGGTATAAGCTGTGTCAATAGGTAGCCAAACGGACTTGATCAAATTTCAGTATGGTAGTAATTTAATGTGTCTAATAGGGTTTATACGGTAATTACCAATATTTTACCCCTAAATACACATGTACGATAGTATGAACTGTCCATGTGGCTATTTTACAAATAAAACATTTCGAATATGACCAGCTTAATAATATTTATTCTTCGGCATTGTGATATACAACATACTAATAATAATAGTAGTAGTAAATACTACTACTACTACTACTAATAATAATAATAATATCATTAGTATCATTATGTTTAAATTTCCAAAATTTCTGAAAATAATATCAATTATCATTTTGTTTCAATGTATTTTGTTTTAAATATTATAATTTTTTTTTATTAAATATACATATTTAACACCGCATGTTGAATAGAGCTTGCACATTCTATCAGAGAAAAAAATGTATGCACATGCTGATCTGGAACTACAATGGTTGCACGTCATATTTAATGCTGCTTTTATTTGGAGAGACTCTTGTTATTCACAGATTTAGAGAACGTTTGAGAGAGAGAGACTCAATCTCATTCATTTAGTCCTTATTTGTGTACAGGAATCTACGAGTAAAATGAGCAAATCGTGTCAATTAAAGTGCTAGTTTATGCAAAAAGATCAAATATTGGATTTGATTCTGTTTGTGCAATTAAAATTGCGCATAAGCATGTATGTCAATTATGTAAAAAGTGATTTCGTTGTTTTGTTTTGTCAAAATAAGGACATAATTGGCATTCATTAGCAGTAATTGTTATTAAGAAAACATCGCAAGAGTGGCCGCGCATTTAGGTATTTTTCTTGTATCCCGACAAAGCATTTTTTTTCATCATTAAACAAAAAAAAAAAAAAAAAACAAGTAATTAAGCAGTTTGTAGTTTTCCTATGGTCAAAAGTAATTATATCAAATTTTCATTAAAGCTTCAATAAATTGCCGAATAAAAACATAATTCGACATAAACAAAAATTAAATAAATAAGTTTATATTATCATAAATATATATCTTCGTTTTCCTTTTTGAAGCTAAATAATCTTTATAATACTATCAATGGATACCAATTCTTTTTTATTTTCCAATTCTTACAACCTCTTTTGCAATTCATGCTAGTATCATGTGTACACAAGAGCTGCGTCTGTGTAATCATTACACATTTTCTCTCCGCATTTTTAAAATATAGCTATATTCTGCAACCTGTGGGCCATTTTTAATAAAATAATTTATTCAATATTTTATTACATAACTATAGATATTAAATAGATCTATCGAATGAGAGGTTATAATGAACGGAGAAATTTTAAAAAATATGACTTTTGGGCGATTGAATCAAGGCAATTTTTCATTTTTGTTGTAAAATACAAAGACTTAATAAGGAAAAACCCTTGTAGCATTCATTACAATCTGGGCCATTTTAAAATTTATCTTATTTCAACAAATTTGGTATCAAATTGAAGCAGATACATTTTCCCATCTATTGCGAGGTTATAATAATATCTTGTATTATTGAAAATAAATGATTTTATTAGTTAAATGATGGGCTCCTATATAATTCTATACATTTCCACACTAGTACCTGTCTGAGAATTAGCGACATGCTGTGACGTCACAGAAGGGACCGATTGGTGCGGATTAGTACCTGTAGTACGAGAATTCCTGCATATGCACACACACCGCCTGGCAGAACAAGATTATTCTCAGAACTATAAATCAGGGCTCAGTTCAAAACTATGTCGTTAGTTAATGTATCTTAAATATGGCATATACGCTGATATTTTTGCTGAAAAAAAAATGCGAGTAGCTTTTGCAAAAGCTTTTCACATTTTTTTGTCAGCAAAAAATACCCGTGATACCTTAGATCAGTTAATAACGAGCTCGTTAAGCTAACGATGTTTTGAACACCTGGGCCCAGACCTTCACTGGTGTCGCAGGATCCACATGAAATACCTGTGCAGTCATTCAATTTTTTCTTCTTTTTTTTTTTGTACCCTTGTTACCCTAATTTACATGTATCATAGAAAATAATGAAATTTCATGTGAATCGTCTGCCTAGCAGATGATCAAGCCTAATTAAATTTCTCTGAATAACATTGAAACTAGTTTATAAATGTCGTCTGCTACAATTTTGAATGACGCATTAAGGGTTTAAAATCTCAGTTTAAAATCCAGACGGTGAGACCCAACAGAATATTAGGTCCGTAGTCAAAGCAATGGAAAATATTTAGCTGGCGTACACAAAAAGGAGGTACAGCTTATGCCAGCCGAACATAAAAATCAAGGGATTTCTTCCATTTTGCAGTATGCGTAGCTGATGAAGTCAGCAGCCCTCATGCAGCAGCAATAAAAATCGCACCGACATAATGAATCATCTCCATATTTGTAAACGAGATAGGAAAAGATAAACGATAAACATGTCAGAAGATTCGATTTTATAATAACATAAAGATAAAATGGTGTACTTACCTTAATATGCGTCTTTCTCCGTTTTCGATTATATATACATGTGTGTTTGTTTATACACAAAGAATCATCGTTCTATTTTTAGACATTAGGTGACGCCTCTCGGCGATATTCGGATATCTCCGATAATATAGGTTAAAATACGGACAAGTACTAGCTTCTCAAACCTCTCTGAATCTCGCAAACAGTATTGACCCTGATCAATCAGTCACTCAGAAGCAGTTTGATGCTGGTGTGCACTGTTTATCCAGGCCTGTCTGCGTGTACATTTTTGGGTTAATGCGATACCCTCAATATATACATTAAATGGGACGCGCCATGCGAAATTGGACATATGAGGACAGCGCTCAGTAAGCATCCTACATAAACCTATTGCGCGTCAGGGTAGCTGACGGGCCAATAACGGCCCGCTATAGATTCACAAAGAATGCTAACTGGGCGAAGACCCAGATCAGCATGCGCATCTCGCGCAGTCTGATCAGGGCCTTTACTGTCCACTAACAGAATTATTGGATGGATGGATGGATATTTTGTTTATAGACGCTCAACCCTAAAAGGGCATATAGCGTCTAATAAGTTTTATGTTATATGATGATTTTATTTAATGAGAAATTTAAAAATATCTAGGATTGATGTGTTTATTTTAAAGAGATAAAGTATCAATGATTTTATGGATGAATATTTTGTTTATAGACGCTCAACCCTAAAAGGGCATATAGCGTCTAATAAGTTGTATGTTATATGATGATTTTATTTAATGAGAAATTAAAAAAATATCTAGGATTGATGTATTTATTTTAAAGAGATAAAGTATCAATGATTTTAAGTGATTAAAAATACTGATCATATTTTATTAAAAAGTCCGATCTCTTTAAGAAAGTCGAGTATTTTCTGAGTTGGCATATCAAAAAGTTCCTTTATAGTTTTTATATTAAAATACTTTGTGCGAATGTGATTAAATTCAGCACAAGTGATAAGAAAATGTTTGACTGTGAAAGGTTCATTGCAAGGAATGCAGAATGGAGCTTGTTCATTGTTTAAAATATAAGAATGAGTAATTCTAGTGTGTCCAAGTCTACATCTCGTGATTTTTGTTTGTTCTTTTCTGCTGAGATTAGAAAATGTGCATTTGCTGTTAAAATTTGGTTTGATTTCATTTAATTTATTATAAGTTTGAGTTTCCCAAACAGACTGACATTTGTTGTTGATGTATTGACAGACGTTTGATTTAAAGTCGGAGTGAGGAATTTTGAAATTGGTTATTACTAAGGATAATGCAGATTTGGCTTCTGAATCTGCTAATTCATTTCCACGAATATTAACGTGGCTGGGAAGCCAACAAAATACAATTTCTTTTGAAGCGGAAAGATAATAATATTTTTTAAGAATTTGCTGAATTAATGGGTTTGTATGGTGTAAATCTTTAAGAGATTTTAATACAGAAAGAGAATCTGAATAAATGATAAACTGTTTTTCAGACTGATCTCTGATATGGTAAAGTGCAATATCTATTGCCTTGGCTTCGGCGGTAAAAATGGAGCTATTATCAGGTAATCGGATACTGTCAGTAAAATTTGGACTAATAACAGAACAAGCAACTTTCTCATCTTGTTTCGAACCATCTGTATAAATTGACAGGTAATGTTTATAATTTGATTTGATTTCTAAAAATTCATTCTTAAAAATATGCGACTCGACTTCTGTTTTTTTTATTTTTATGAAGGTCTAAAATAATCTTTGGAAGGTTTAACGTCCATGGCTCTTTTGATGGAAAAGAAAAATGCTGAACATTTTTAATATTGATATTGGCCTCTTCAAGTAACGGTTGTATTCTCAGGCCTAGGGGTTTAATAGCCGTTGGTTTGTTGTTGTAAAATCTTTCATATTTAGGATTAAAAACACAATCATAGGCTGAATTACGTGGATTGGCGGCTAATTTAGTAACATATTGAAGAGACAATTTCTCTCTTCTTATATACAATGATGGTTCATTTGATTCAGCGTATAAACTTTCGACGGGGGAAGTACGAAAAGCCCCTAGAGCCAGACGTAAACCTTGGTGATGAATAGTATCCAAAGATTTCAAATAAGATTTTCTTGCGGATCCATAAACTATGGATCCATAATCCAATTTAGATCTAATTAAATATCTATAGAGATTTAAAAGAACAGTACGATCTCCTCCCCAGTCGGAACTGGAGAGAACTTTAAGAATATCAAGAGCTTTTAAAGCTTTGATGTGTGGTATAAAAGATAATTTGTTATCGAACAAAAGACCCAGGAATTTTGCTTCACTGACGACTGGAATTGGACTACCGTATATGGTGAGATGAGGATCTAAATGTAGCTGACGTATCTGACAAAAATGAACGCATTGAGTTTTTGTTTTTGAAAATTTGAAACCATTTTCTGTTGCCCAATCTTCTATATTGTTTAAACATCGTTGTAGTTTGAATTCAATGGTTTCCATATTTTTCGATCTAATAAATATTCCAAAATCGTCAACAAAAAGTGAACAATCAAGGTCTTTCACACATTTAACAATATCGTTAATTTTAATGCCAAACAAGGTAGGTGATAAAATGCTTCCCTGTGGTACACCTTGTTCTTGTTTAAATATGTCCGATAACGTATTACCTATTCGAACATTAAATGTTCGATCTGATAAAAAGTTTTGAATAAAAAGTGGTAATCGGCCTTTAAGGCCTAATTTATGTAAATCTTTCATGATGCCATGTTTCCAGGTAGTATCGTAAGCTTTTTCTAAGTCAAAAAATACAGCTACGACATGTTCTTTTTTAACAAAGGCATCACGAATAAAAGATTCCAAACGAATCAAATGATCGTTTGTACAGTTATTTTTTCTGAATCCAGCTTGATATTTTGTTATAAGCTGGTTTGATTCTAAGAACCAAACCAGTCTATCATTAATCATTCTCTCCATTGTTTTACACAAACAACTTGTCAAAGCAATAGGTCTATAGTTAGTAGCTTCAGTATGATCTTTATTTGGTTTTGGTATAGGTATAATCGTTGCTTTACTCCAGTCTTTTGGAAATTTTCCAGTGATCCAAATATCATTTAAAATATTTAATAAAGTTTTTAAAGCGTTATCGGGTAAATGTTTAAGAATTTGATAATGGATGTCATCAGGACCAGCAGCTGTATCGTGAGATTTATTAAGAGCATCTGATAATTCTGAAGCTGTGAATGGTACATTATATCTTTCATGATTTAGTGACGTAAAATTTAGATGCTCTTTCTCTTGTTCCTGTTTTATGTTTTGAAAGGTTTCGGAATAATTTGCACAAGAAGAGTTTTTCTGAAAATTCTCTCCTAGTGCATTGGAAATATCTTTAGTCGTTGAGCATATATTTCCATTTGATTTAATATGGACATGCTTGTTATTTTTATTTTTGCCAGTAATTTTTCGAATCATGTCCCATATTTTCTTTGCCGGAGTTCTAGAATTAAGTTTGGAGACGTATTGCTGCCAAGATGTTCTTTTAGCCGTTTTTATTGTCTTGCGAGCTTTTGCTCGCATTTGTTTGGCATGGATTAGATTTTCTTTTGTTGGCTGCCTATTGAACTTTCGTAAGGCAGATTTTCTTTTATTTATTGAATTTTTAACATCTTTATTAAACCAAGGTCTATTTCTTTTTGAACGTGTCGAGGACTTTGGAATACATTTTTCGGCTACATGAATTAATGTATCAGTAAAAGCTTGTATATCATCTGCTGTTTTAAACATTTCAGGATTTAATTTTTCATTACATAGCTCCATAAAATTCTCCCAGTTTGCTTTATTGAAATTCCATCGGGAATGATGGTCTTCATTTGTCGATTCAATTTCTTCAATTTTAATTGGAAAATGATCGCTCCCATGAAGGTCATCTAAAACTGACCAATCAAAATCTAAGTAAATATTTGGAGAGCATATAGACAAATCTAAAGCAAAATAATTTCTTGTAGGAGAATGAAGATAAGTTGGTTGTTTATCGTTAAATAAACATAAATCATTTTCTGCAATAAAATTTTCTATTATTTCTCCTTTGTCATTTGTATCCAGACAACCCCATAGTTTGCTGTGACTATTAAAATCACCTAATAATAAATAAGGACGAGGTAACTGGTTTATAAGATTTTCTAAATCGTGTTTAGAAAATTTACAGTGTGGAGGAAGATATAGAGAACAAATTGTTAAGGATTTAGACAGAGTGACATTTACAGCAACAGCTTGTAAATTACTATTTATATCTATCTGTCTATGAGGAACATTTGATTTTACAAGGATAGATGAACCTCCTGAGGCTTTCTGATTTTCAGTTGCGATATGATTATATAAACTATAATTTTTAAAATTAATATTATCTGTATTTTTTAAAAAGGTTTCCTGGAGACAAAAGACAGTCGGAGAAAGTAGTGTTGTTAAAATTAAAATTTCGTTATAATTTGCTTTTAGTCCTCGACAGTTCCACTGAATAATTGATTTTTTATCCATGATAAATGGAGAGATGATTTGAAGATAAGGAACTTATTCCTTTTGTTTTCTCTGAGACTGCGAGAACATGGAGGAGTCAGTCTCTAACTCCATGGTCTCAAGGGAATCGAACCGATTGACCAACTTGATCGGATCGGCCGACGCCCCTTTACTATATGGATTTGGTGCTTTATCTTTATCTTTTTCTTTTCCATTTTTTCCTTTCTGGTCAGCTGTCCTGGACCTGGATCTCTGTTGTGATCCACTTGTTTTAGTCGACTGTGTTTGTGGACTGTTTTGAGATTTTGTTGGTGGTCTAGACTGATGAGTAGATGTGGGTTTAGGTTTAGGTTTTACAGTAGGAGTAATAACTTTTGAATTTGCTTTGATGACAGAATCTTTTTCGTTAAACTGGGTAGAAATTTCTTTGGTTTCAGGTTTAGTGTTTAGGGATTGAACAACTTTTGCAAAGGTGATTTCAGGTTGATTTTCTTGTATTTTTTTGGCTTCCAAATAAGTGATTTTTTGTGTAACTTTAATTTTCATGATTTCTTTCTCTTTTTTCCAAATTTAACACTGATTTGATTTTGATTGATGGTTTTTGTGACAGTTCACACACTTGGCTTCATTTTTACAAGCATTTGTAGAGTGATCAAAGTCACCCATACCACATTTTTCACATATTGATCCAGGTAATTCAGGACAGCCGTTTTCATGATGTCCAAACCTCTGACAGTTGAAACACCGCAGAGGATTTGGAATGTAGACTTCAACCGGTATAATTCGGTAAAAGATTTTTAGTGATTTCGGTAAAGTTGTGGTGTTGAAAGTTAGTAAAAGTATTTGTTTCTATAAAGTTTCCATCTTTTTTAATTTTAAAACGTTTGCAAGCTGTTACTCCTTGTGTGTTAAGATATTCTGTGATATTTTCTTCAGTTTCATGTTTTAGCATCCTGTCACGGATAATACCTTTGCAACTATCGAGTGTTTTATGTTCCGTGACAGAGACATTAATGTTAAAGAATTTTGTAATTTTCAAGAGATTATCAGTTTGAGATTTTCTGTTAGTTTCGACCAAAAGAGTTCCATTTTTTAATTTTTTTACATTTTTTTGGAGTGCCTATTAAAGATTCTATTTGCTTTTCTATGATGAAAGGAGACAGTGAAGTAATTGGTTTGTCTTCCTTACTCGAAATCACTAAAAATTTAGCGAAGTTCTCATTTGCTTTGAAAGTAAAAGTAGTCGGTTGCGTGTCGTCCTCCGAAGAGTCGAACGCCAGAAATCGTTTTCGAGAGGCCATGATGATGAAATTTTTGATTCGATAGCTATGCGCCCCACCCTCCATGGAGCCCTACAAGGGGACGTTTAACAGAAATGGATCTCCTATTTCTAACGTCAAGGCTACATTGCTATTATACTCGGTGTCAAGATCAGAGTCTTCAGCTCGGCCTCATGCTTAGATGATTTCCCACCTATTCATCTAAATTTCCATAGAAAAATTTATGAACAGTTGGGTTCATCCCCCTATCCACAGCCTCCACTCACAGAGGTTTCCGCCAAAGCCCCAATACAAGCCCACCAATTGACCCTTCAGCCGCCGCCCATTGAAACTCACTTAAAGTTAGAGGAACATGAGAAAAATAAGCCCGGTTTGGTACCATAAAGATACGTATGAAAGAGAGAAAGAAGCTAAGAACAAGTTGTGCGCTTCTAGAGCTTGGCACGACTGAGCCGATTGATCCAGGCCGGATCTAACCCAGACCGCTCTTCTATCTGAAATAAGGGCCAAAATGATGTGTTGAAAAGCTGGAGATCCCTGGGCTTTCCTCAATCATCAGGTTCCCCTCTCCCAGCATACGAGACGCCACCCACGGCAAACAGGTGGTTCCTGTATTAATAGGGGATTACACCCTATCCACTACAGAAGGAAAGTGATCTGTAGATTTTATTCCCTACAGACAAGGGAGGCCGAAAACGTCTGGGAAATTGAAAGGTTATTTTTAACATTAGGAGATCCATATTTAAAATAAACAGTTTATTAAAGAAAAGGATTCATTTTGGATTCATTTTTAAAGAGAGTCAAACAAACAAGCTGTGTTAGATGATATGTAGCTTTCAAATGATATGTAGCTTTCATACCTTGAAAAACGTTTAGTTTTTTTATCTAACAATAATAAATGCATCTTACTTTTTAATGTGGAGAATGCTAGAGTTCGGAAAAATGACACAAACACAAGACAAACACATATGTTAAATACAGATGAGGTTATAATCTTCGTCCCATGTGCGACCCACGGGCACAGAATGATACACAAACAGATGAAGCATGTTAGTAACATGAGATAGGAAAGGTTTAAAAGGATAGATCTCGCGAAATTTGTTTTTTCCAATTTAAGATGCATTGTCAGTAAATTTAATTTTATAGTCTGGAATTATACCGGTTGAACGGACGGTTGCTCTGTTATGTTAGGGGTTTTACCCAACTGCCACAGAAGCGGAAGGCAGCCACCTATTTCGAGGGCCCGGGTGGTCACGGGCGGCCTCTTTTAGCCGGCTCGTACGTCACGCAGAGGGTACGTCTGGCCTATTCTAAGCCCGGGACCAGCACGGGACCAGAATTATTGGATACTACAGAATGTATGACTGAAAAGCAAAGGTGCGGACGCAAAGGTGCGGACGAAACTGAGAATGCGCAGGATGATCTGAACCAGCGCATGTTGCGCATGTTCGAAGGCACTTTTTCACTTGACGCGCGGCCCAAATATTCAGCCATTTCTCCTAAATTTGAACAAATCAATTCATCTTTTTGACAATGCTTCTAAAATTTAATGCAAGGGCAAGTGTAGGCACCGGTCGCACTAATTCTCAGGCATTTATTTTGTTTGTATTGAGGTTTTACGGCCCAGTCAACCCGTAAGGGTCATGTCAAGCGCGGTCAGTTTAACCAGTCTTATTCTCGGGGAGGCTCAGCCCAGCAAACTAACGTCGTTACAATGTCGCTGCAACGTCACGACGTTTAACGACATTGCTGCGACGTTGTGTGGTTGCTGGGAGGCATTTCTATCCGAAAGTTTAGGATGAATACGGTGCCCAAGTATCAGAAGACCGTACAGACCCTGACTTTTCGGATACCTTAACTATATATACTTATCCTAAAATTTGAATTTGCCGTTTTGACCTCTTGATGATATGTCTAAACTGGGACGGAATGGCAACTACCAATATACTGGTAAAACTTATTATCGCCTGAGCAACCCGTCTTAGTCTTTTTTTTTTTTTTTTTTTCCTCTTTTTTTTCAGTCTATGCTTGCGGTATTTTGTATTTTGTGTCTGGATAAAAGAATGAGATTGGATGTTCATGAAACTATGGTTGCGTTCAGGAGTGCAAAGGGATAGCGAATGTTTTGACCTGGACCTCTGCACCTAATGACGAGCGCCAACAATTGCAGGGATCCCGGGCAAAACACTCGCGAGTGACTTGCACATTTGAACGCAGCCCAGGTTTAAGCACCGCCCCCATCCCCACTAGAGTGTTGCTGTTGATAATTCCAAGGCGGTACTTACCGTAATCCATCTAATTACCGCACATACCCCTATAAGCGCACAGTCAAGTTTCGTAGGCTTCAGATTGCAGTGCGTGTGATATCTACTTTTTATGTAATATCTACTTTATGTAATATCTACTTTATAACAGCATATGTTGAAGGTACTCATTTGAATTGTCTCATTTGAATTGCCTCAACAAGTCGAGGCAGTTCAAGTGAGTAACAACAACATATGCTACAGGGTAGCTGACGGACCGATAACGGCCCTCTATAGATTTATAAAGAATGCTAGTAGGGATAGTCCTGATTGTCTGAAAGTTGGGTTCCTCAGGCGAGGAGAAGTATTGAAGTTTACTAAAATTAAACATGGATATGCAGATCCGGTGACCTCAGGCTTCTGGTTCTCAACTGTCTTGCGTCAAATAGAGAATTGAAACCAGAATTCACGTCGCATTGATACCTATACCCAAGAAAGGCTACAAATACAATCTCCCTAGGCACTTGATAAGGTAAAACTACCGGAAATGAAAACAATTCAGTACATTTGAGCCAGCGCACGACAAAACCTACAATAGGACTTATGTGACCAGCGAAGACTCCGATCAGCCTGCGCATCCGCGTCTGTCTTCACTGATCGCATTCAGCTTCCAGGCTATTCAGAGGGATAAACAAGAACCCTTGCTGGTTGGGTGTACAGGCTGATCTAGATTTTTGGTGGTTACCCAGCTAGCATTCTACGTAAATCTACATCGGGCCGTCATCGGCCCGTCAGCTACCCTGACGGGCCGATGACGGCCCGATATAGATTTACGTAGAATGCTGACTGGGTATACAGGTCTTAATGTACGTTTTGTCGTGCGCTGGCTCATTTACGAAAACAGAACGAACAAACTGAAACAGAAGACAAACGAGGAGCTGTAACTACCGTATTCGACCTTATTTCCGCTCTGTGCGGTTTTTTTTTTTTTTTTTTTTTTTTTATTTTTTTTTATTTTTTTTTTTTTTAAATAACTAGAAAGAGATAACAAAAATATCCACCTACAAAAGACACTCTTTAGAAAAAATAAGCAGTGGACTTCATGATAGGATTATTTAATAATACTTGTGTGTTTTCTGATTTTCTTTGTAAGGTATTTAACTATAGATTTATAAAGAATGCTTACTGGAATAATTTGTTCTAGAGGTTTCGCTTGCTAGGAGCATCCGGATGCCGGCGGAATGGTTAGTACTCCAGACTTCTGATCACGAGGTCTCGGGTTCAAATTCGAAGGCGGAATTCAGCTCATGGATATGGCACTTCAGTGCACAGCGCCTTCCATTGTCATTATCTCGATATGACTTAAATAATATTGAAAGAAACGTAAAACACCAAATCAGCAACGTTTAGCATGCTAGTAGAAATTATTCAGCAGGCGACATTTTGAATTTTTTTTTTTTTTTTTTCAGAAAAGACTGACATTTCATGCAATTTGTCTCCTTATGTAAGAGAAAATTTGTATGAAATGTCAATATTTTTTTCTGGGGAAAAAAATGGAAAATAGCACCAACTGGTCATCCGCTGAATCTGTCCAGAGCGTGATAAAGTGTCATCGCGTTCCCATTTCTATTGGATTTAGGTACTAGGGAGTTCAAATCTTGTTTGTAAAAGTGGTCTACCTTTCCAAAATGGCAACAAAACACGCATCCATCCTCTCAGTCACTAAGACCCCAATAAGAATTTTCATAGGCTAACCACACTTTCCATAGATATATTTCCGGTTAGAGTTGTCTTCCTTTGGACAAAGAGGCAAACACTTTCAATCTGCGATTCGAACACCGATGGTAGTTTACTGAACCTGATTCGAACTAGTCTTTAGGTGGATTGTTTAAAATCGAGCCGAAGTATTTAAAATCGAGTCGAAGTGTACAAACACCAAAATTTCCTTAAGGTAGTTGTCCACGTGATTATCAATGACCAATGTAATCAAACCGCACGTTTGTACGAAATCCAGGTAACGGTTATTTTTAGCTGCACTATGCTTGTCACAGACGTGTCGTGTCAAGCGGCACTCTGTAAAACCTGGACTGGGATATTGGCAAACGATGCAGACCCAGATCAGACGCCGCAGAACGCGGCGTCTGATCAGGGTCTTCACTGTTTGTTTAAATAACAGAAAGTTAAGGGTTTAATGACAGTCAAGTCTCCGTTAAGGACGATTTTCTCCGCCTACACTCGAGACAATAGAAACACCAGTACTGTCAGTGCTTTGATTACTCTTCGGATATCTCAAGATATTTAGCGATATTTTGGGGGATTTTTCTTAATTTATCATGAAAATGTGTGTTATGAATACTCATTAGAACCGGTTCATCGAGGCAATTCTAATCAGTACACATAAAACCATTATTGTGCAGAAGATCGAAACGACATTTCTAAATTATCCCCATCTGTCTCCTGTCTTGTTGGCGCTATGATTAATCCTCAGTGGCTCGAACTACGCATGTCTAGAACACATTTCCGTGGTCCCAAAGATGATAGAGCGGTTGACATTCGATCTCTGATGTGTATTTATTCACCTGTAGTAATCTTATCGAAAGATCTGGAGTAAGCAAATTAAAATGGGCGACATACAGTCAAACTTGAATGGCTTGAACATCTTTGGGACCATGGAAATTTGTTCGAGGCATGGGTAGTTCGAGCCACTGAAGGTAAATCAAAGCGACAGGTCAGGAGGCAAATTGGGATGGAAAAGAAAGTTTAGGAATGTCTTTTCCATCTTCTATAAAATAATAGCCTGTTGGGTGTACTCATTAGAATTGCCTCGGTGAGGCGATTCGAATGAGTACACACAACATACATTTTCATGATAGTAGAAAACTCCCCTAAACTATCCCTAATATTTTTTTCTTGAGCTATCGGAAGAATATCTTAGGGACTCAAGGATTTCGCAATCAGCCACGGCAAACGAGCCATCAGTGTTCGAGCCACTGAGTTTTTATTGTATATGCTGACGCAAAGAAATGAGGCCCTCCCATGGGTTTTTGGGAACAGGGGAATAAGGCCATTTATTTCAGGGGAATAAGGGAACAGAAGTCTAAAACTGAAAGGTACTGGGGAACAAAGGCAATTTTGGGGAAGAAGGAATATAGAAAATCAAGATTTTGATTTTGGGGAACAAGGGAAATTCCGATTTTTTTTTCAGGGGAACAAGAGAACGGGGAACGGGTACTCTCCCCTCCACACCCTCTCCCACTCCCCCACCCCCACTCCCCCCCGTATGGGAGAGCCTCAGAAATGCAAAGAATAGAATGACTATTTTTTCTTTCGCATTTATCCAAACGTATTTATCCGCAATTTCTTGCATGTATTCTTCATATTGTTGAATAAACAATACATATTAACCTTCAATTGTTGAATTACATGCAGGTTTTATACACTTGGTCAATTTTACAATCGTAACGTATTAAAGTAAAACCTCAATGACTCGAACACCGATCACTCGTTTGCCATGGCTCATTCGAACTAGTTTTCGGGTCTCCAGAAAATTCTTCCGACAGCTCAAGAAAACAAATGTTTGGGATTCTTAGGAATTTTTCTAGTTTATTATGAAAATGTATGTTGTGTGTAATCGTTAGAATCGCCTCATCAAGGCGATTCTAATGAATACACTCAACATACCATCCATCCATACATTATTCCCATTTGTCTTCTAAACTAGCGCTATGATTAACTCTCAGTGGCTCGAAGTACTCATACCTAGAACAAATTTCCATAGACCCAGAGATGTTCGAGCCATTGGGGTTCGACTGTAGTCTTCCGTTTCTTTTGCTATCTAGATTTTTTTTTTTGAGTGTGAAGGGGTAGGGGCAGGGGGAGATCAATATATATATATAGATGTACTGGATTTCAAACCGAAACACACAACTCCAAACTATAACAAGTTTATTGAACTATACCTTCTTTACAATGAAAACAACGGAAATTAATGAGAGAAATATACGTCTGTCAATTGTCTTGGATCCCGCCTTCTGTAATACGAATTCTTCCATCTTCTCTTCAGTGTCTTTACTGTTAAGTAGAGCAAGACTGCAAGAAACAAAGTCGTTACTACCATAATGCTGACATCCATCAGAAAGTAGGGCGTGGTGTATCTCAGAAAACTGGACTTTGCCTGGCCGTTGTTTCTGAAGCGGAAACACGGCTGAGATAGTCTTTTTTTCGCATCAGGATTGGCTGTCTTATGTAGGCAGGACCAAGGAAAACGCTATTTAAACCAATATTTGCACCACCAGATTTTTTGGCATTTATTTAATAAAAGGTTAAATACTGACATTGATTTCCTATATATATTTGTGTGTTTGTGGAGGTTTTACGGCCCAGTCAACCCAGTGGGGTCATGTCGAGCGCGGTCAGTTTACTTAACCACACGTTTAAAGCCTAGTCAGTTGCCAAAAACTACTGCAGAGATTTGAACTTCTGTAGTCAGACGCGCTACCCCGACTGTGCTATAGACGCTATGCATCTTGTTTGTTTCTGTTGAGGTTTTACGGCCCAGTCAACCCAATGGGGTCATGTCGAGCGCGGTCAGTTTACTTAACCACACGTTTACTGGGCAGGCTTAGTCCTCTAAGCGGTTAACCAGTATTGTGCACAGTCTTTCGCCAGAAACTGACAATCGCCCTTCTTGAATCAGCGGAAGGGAGAGAATGACCGTAGAAAATATTTCATGATTAATCTCCACGAAAGAATGTTGCCGACCTCAGCGGGAGTTGAACCCGCGACCTCCTGGTCTCCAGTCGGACGGCACATCCAACTGAGCCACCGAGGCCGGCCCCATATGTATTTATTTATACATTTTTGCCAATCCTTTTCTACATCCGATAGATTTTATTATTGGTGTTGTTGTTTGTGTTTTTAAGTTCAGATGGTCAATACTAAGTATCTCCCTGACAGCTGGCCCTCTAAAATCTTCAAAACAAGAAACGGAATGTTTGTTTGTATGGAGGTTTTACGGCCCAGTCTACCGAATGGGGGCATGTCGAGCGCGGTCAGTTTACCACGCTTTTACTTGGCAGGCTTAGTCCTCTAAGCGATTAAACATTTCGCCAGAAACTGACAACTGGCATGCTTGGATTTTGCGGAAAGGAGAGAATGACCGTAGAAAATATTTCATGTTTAAATCTCTACAAAAAAATGTTGCCAACCCTGCGGGGGTCGAATTCGCAACCCCCTGATCACCAGTCGGAGAAACGGAATGGTAGGTCATATTACTTACGCCTCTTCGAAGACACTCACACAGATCTTGTAAGAGGTCACGGCAGGTGTAAGGGTAAACTAGATCGGGCAGTCGATGGCATGCCATCGCAAATCCCCACGCTTCTGGCAGAAATTGCCCTTGTACCACACAGCATAGTTTTAAGCAACCAGGTTTAAAAAATGGAATATTTTTATGGAATTTAGAGTAATTCACTTGTCAATAACTTTTCTGCTGATAAGTTGTACTAGGATATTGTTTGTAACCATCTTCATCCAAATACAATAATGTTACATCAAATATAATAATGTTGCATCAAATATAACAAGGGTGTTCCTGAGGTCACAAAGTAAATCCCGTTCAATATGTTTTACATCTATCACCACTGAGTATATGTGCAAAATTTTGCATTAGTTTTTTAAATTTCAATATTTTGACCTTTGACGTTTTGACCGCTCCCCAGAGCAGACATGTGACCTTTGGGTCAAAATTCTACTTGTATGTTATTCTACTCATCATTCCCTTCAATTTGATATGCCACATGACCATGTTGTGAGAAACTTAATTTTTGACCCCGCCCCACCCCCAAGTCCCACCCCAAAGGGTGTTCCTGGGGTCACAAAGTAAATCCAGTTCAAAATGTTTTACATCTATCACTACTGAGTAAATGTGCACATTTTCGCATAAAAATCTTTAAAATTGACTTTGAAATTGGAAATTGTTAATATTTGACCTTTTGACCCCTCCCCAGGGCCCCTGGGGGCGGGGCCAAAAATAAACGTACTCTTGCACGCCCCACTTGTGTAAGCAAGCCACTCACCAAATTTGGTTGGATTCTGTCCAGCGGTTTGGGAGGAGATAGCATAACGGACAGACGGACGGACAGACGGACGGAGGCGATAACAATATCCCCGACGCTTTTTCTAAAAAGCGTAGGGATAATTATACCCCGTTTTGCTTTTATTTTTATAGCAACCACCTTACTTTCTCTATAAAAAAAAAACTACTGCTGCAGTTGTGATTGACGCTTTAAGGATTAAACATTTTTATTTTCTTCGGGTTTAACGTCGCTTTCAACACTTTCAGTCATATCGTGACAGTGTCTGCTGCTTAACCCATTCATACCTAGCGTCCCCTGAAAGAGACATTGGCAAACAGTGTAGACCCCGATCAGACGCCGCATAACGCGGCGTCTGATCTGGGTCTACACTGTTTGCATTAAAAAAGAGGAATTTCTAAAAACATTGTAATAATGAAAACTAACCAGACTTCCCTTCTTGAAATGGACCTGTCCAAAAATTTGAGGTAGAGGAGTCATTTCGGCATAAATGGGTTTAATTATTGTCTCACTGAAACATCACGCTTCAGACAGGACATCATATACCACCCATCTACACAGTAAATATACTGTCCCCGGCCGACTGGTTCGTTCTGATTTCCGGCTCTACTCTCAATGCTAAGCGCCACGTGAAACAGCACCGACACCACATTTACTAAGTCTTTGGTATGACTTGATAGGGGATAAAACGGGCGATCTCTAGTACTCTAAGCGGACGCTTTACCACTGAGCCACTACGGCGCTCTTATTTTAAAGCAGGATACTTACTATTTCGCATTCACTGCTTCCGCTTGGGCACACTTTGACGTCACAATGCAGGGACATTGTCAAGGAATCGTAGAACCTAAACGCATTTATGCGTGCCCTTAACAAAGGCCGCGGTGGTGGCAGTGTGGTGGTGGTTGTTGAAACCCCTTCTTCTGAAATATAGACAAGATACATGAAAAAGGTTTGGTTTAGTTTCGAGTTCACATACAACAGTCAACATTGTTTAGGTCATTTGGAGCCGGTCAGTTTAACTAGCCACACTTGTCCTGGGCAAGCTTAGTCCTCTAAGCGGTAAACCACGACATGTGTACATTCAATGAATCAGCTGAAGGGAGAGATGACCATAGAAAATAGTTCATGATCAATATCCACGAAAGAATGTTGCCGGACCCGGTGGGGATCGAACTCGCGACCTCCTGATCACCAGTCGGACGAGCATTGTCCAAGTATTTGGTGATCATCACGAAAACATGCCTATATAATTTTGACCCCCTTAAACCCCACTTTTATATAGTAAAAGTGGGGTGTACAGGGGGTATATATTAGTTTTCTTCTTTCTGCTCAAAACATAGATTGTGGCACACGTAACGAGTACCCACAATCTATGATTTGAGCAGAAATATGAAAAATATCAGTTTTTTATCTGAAAATTTTCAGTTTTTGTAGGTGAAATTTTCTATATATTTGAATAGGCGTGTGATTCTGGCATTATGTGCTGCAGTTGTCCATCAAACATATGCAGTTGGTATTCGCTGCGCGGCGATTTTTACGAGTACCTACAACGATAGTTTTATGACGTGTAGAAAATTATATCAAAACCAGCAATTGCAGCAGTACACGGTCCGTCCATTATTAGCGGTACCAGTTCAAGAGTGATCACCGAGGTTAGCCTGTTAATTTTTCTATATGGTTCATTACCATTAAATCGCTTTTTCTACGGTCATTCTCTCCCTTCCGCTGATTCAAGAAGTGCAGTTGTCAGTTTCTGGCGGAAGAATGTACACAATACTGGTTAACCGCCTAGAGGACTAAGCCTGCCCAGTAAACGCGTGGTTAGGTAAACTGACCGCGCTCGACATGACCCCACTGGGTTGACTAGGCCGTAAAACCTCAACACAAACCATTAAATCGCCATGGATATACTATTGTAACTAGAAATGTCAATAAGCAGTGCTTATTAAGATACATACCCACCGCCATTCCAGCCGCCCCCACCCCCTCACCCCACACCCTCACACAGAGAAACCAAAACGTAACGGACTGACAACGTATAAACAGTATACCCCATCCAGAAACAGCTTGCGTGGGTAGAGGGAGAGTATAATAAAGGGTGGGTAAGGATCGATGCGGTCCAATTGCAATTTGAAATTTGAATGTGTCAAGGTCGCCAAAAGCTAATTTAAACAATTCCAGCAGGTCGTTGTGATCCATACATTGGTTCAACAGTCACTGAAATTTGGCCTCGAAGTGCAGTGCTTACCCTGAAAAAATAGTCATTAAACATAGCTACAGATAAGAGGGGGTATCCAAATAATATTTTTCTTATTTCTCGACGAATACATATGTTGTGGGTACTCATTAGAAGCGCCTCGCCGAGGCGCTTCTAATGAGTACCCACAATATATGTTTTTTTATTGAGAAATAAAAAAGATATCAGCATTTTTCGGATGAAAAAAACGCCTTATCTGTTGCTATGATTAAAGCCTAGTCAGTTGCCAAAAACTACTGCAGAGATTTGAACTTCTGTAGTCAGACGCGCTACCCCGACTGTGCTATAGACGCTATGCATCTTGTTTGTTTCTGTTGAGGTTTTACGGCCCAGTCAACCCAATGGGGTCATGTCGAGCGCGGTCAGTTTACCTAACCACACTTTTACTTGGCAGGCTTAGTCCTCTAAGCGGTTAACCAGAAGCTGCACATTCTTTCACCAGAAACTGACAACTGCCCTTTTATGAATCAGTAGAATTGGCTATGCATCTTGTGCCAATGCTGACTTTGTTGGTTATGCAATCAAGACTGCGCAGCGAGAGGTGACCGGAGCAGTCCGTTTTTAGTGAACATATCTGACGACGAAACACAGAGTGATCAGCAGTGTAATTTACTCTGTCATGGAGACGGGAAGACAACAAGACTGTAGTAAGGCTTTTCCTTATTTAATTCGAAATTGTTCGTCTGAAATGAGAATAGATCTGATGTTCTGTAGTCTCAAAGCAAATCCCGACTGACATAATATAACAAAGTCATTTGAGAAGTAAATAAATTCACATATGTTTTTAAACAAAATCAATTACAACAATTTTCCATTTTTCTTTATACTATAATTTAAACAACTCAATTCCAAAACTTATAAATCTATATATCATTATATTTAATATTTATTAATTTATTTATCATTCGTGAAAATTTATTTTAAAAACATATATATATATATATTCCCAATTACGACAATAAATCTTGTGTATAATCTTGCCAATATAATATTAACCATTACTAAGTTTATCTTGCAATTACTTTGGATTTTCCCGAAATTTACTTCAAAGATTTTCGCAAAGAGTCCAAAAGAAATCTTACCTGAAATGAGAATAGATCTGATGTTCTGTATTCTCAAAGCAAATCCCGACTGAAGAATTGCAGAGCGGGATGGCATTCATATTAACCCTTGTCATGCTGAATAAATTAAGATGCCACGCTCACTTCTAATTTCCAGCCAATCGAATTATTTGATCCGGGTGTTTGATAGGAATTCACATTTAATGACAAACAGTGCAGATCCAGATCAGTTTGCTTCTTCAGAAGAAGCCAACTGATCTGGATCTACACTGTTTGCTAAGACAGGGCATGTGCTCAGCAAGAGAAGGGTTAAAACAGTTAGCATCGAAACCTAGGCTTTCGCCTTTTGTGACTAAGAGGTGAAACCAAATTAACCTATGAGCGTCTAAGTTATATTTTTTCATACAACCCGTCTAAGTTATATTTTTTCATACAACTCGAAACTCGAGCCATACAGCCAAAGAAATTCCATTCCCTTTGAGAAGTTCTGATTCAGCAAAACGAAATGTCTGACGCAAATGTCTTACAACTATAACAAAACATGCGTGGACTCCGTTTAAGACGTAAGTCGTGTAAAAAGGTAAAAGGCTATAGATAAGATATCTTCATAACTTTTTCATAACTTTGTTACACATCTTGTAGAGGGCTGATGCTTAAACACTTTCAGTCCTGCAGCCCAAAACATACCTGTGCAAACAGTGTAGATCCAGACGAGACGGCTCCTAATCTGGATCTACACTGTTTGCCATTCTGTTTTCGATTTTAGATGAAACCCCTATTTGCAACACTGAACATGTTAAGATTCAACGATGGAAATCTACACTGTTTGCCATTCTGTTTTTTATTTAAGACTGAAATCCCTATTTAAATCAATGGACATTCCTATTTTCAAGGATGGCAGAGTCCACTTCAGAAATACAGGGGTGAAAGGGTTTACGAAAGTTGCGGATTATATAAGCTTACCCTCTTCCTCGTCACCTAATCCCTCTGAGGGTGCGAAAAGGATGAGGTTATCAGGTATCTCCGGTATCTCCTCAAACCAGGCGGTGATATTCTTGGTAAAGTCGCCCATTAAACTCTTGTCTGTGGAACACCTAGAGTTACATAGAGTGGAACTTTAGTGACTGATTGTGTTGGGGTTTAACGACACGTCAACCCTTGAGGGTCATTTTGTGTCGTCTCCCAGAGAAAGGGAGAAAAGAGATAGAAGAGATAGTAGAGATGAAAGCGGGGGACAGGGAAGAAAGAGGAACAGGAATGAAAGTGAAGAAACAGAAGAAATAAAAACATTCCCCCTCTACCCTTACCTGCTACAAGGATAGCAGGCCTTGCCCAACTGTAAGCCAATATCAGCTGGACGCCCCGGTGATGTAAGATACACAGCACCTTCGCACCACCCAACCACCCCGGAACTTTAGTGAAGCGAATATCTTTGCGACCATGGAAAATGTCGTCTACGCCCATGGGCACATTGTGTGCTAAGCGTAGACCAAGCTTTTTGTGAAAGCTAATACTTATTCTATTCTAGACATGGGTAGTTCGAAACATTGAGGGTTTGTGTGTTGGGATTTAATGACACGTCAATCCTTGTGGGTCATTTTTTGTCGTCTGTCAGGGAAAGGGAGAAAAGAGATGGAAGAGATAGTAGAAGAGATGAAAGATGGATGGATGGATATTTTGTTTATAGACGCTCAACCCTAAAAGGGCATATAGCGTCTAATAAGATGTATATTATATGATGATTTTATTTAATGAGAAATTAAAATATCTAGGATTGATGAGTTCATTTTAAAAAGATAAAGTATCAATGATTTTATGTTATTAAAATACAGATCATATTTTATTAAAAAGTCCGATCTCTTTCAGAAAATCGAGTATTTTTTGAGTTGGCATATTAAAAAGTTCCTTTATATTTTTTACATTAAAATACTTTGTGCGAATATAATTAAATTCAGCACAAGTGACAAGAAAATGTTTGACCGTAAAAGGTTCGTTACAAGGAATGCAGAATGGAGCTTGTTCATTGTTTAAAATATAAGAATGAGTAATTCTAGTGTGTCCAAGTCTACATCTCGTGATTTTTGTTTGTTCTTTTCTGCTGAGATTAGAGAATGTGCATTTGCTGTTAAAATTTGGTTTGATTTCATTTAATTTATTATAAGTTTGTGTTTCCCAAACAGATTGACATTTGTTGTTGATGTATTGACAGACGTTTGATTTAAAGTCGGAGTGAGGAATTTTGAAATTGGTTATTACTAAGGATAATGCAGATTTGGCTTCTGAATCTGCTAATTCATTTCCACGAATATTAACGTGGCTGGGAAGCCAACAAAATACAATTTCTTTTGAAGCGGAAAGATAATAATATTTTTTAAGAATTTGCTGAATTAATGGGTTTGTATGGTGTAAATCTTTAAGAGATTTTAATACAGAAAGAGAATCTGAATAAATGATAAACTGTTTTTCAGACTGATCTCTGATATGGTAAAGTGCAATATCAATTGCCTTGGCTTCGGCGGTAAAAATGGAGCTATTATCAGGTAATCTGATACTGTCAGTAAAATTTGGACTAATAACAGAACAAGCACTTTTCTCATCTTGTTTCGAACCATCTGTATAAATTGACAGGTAATGTTTATAATTTGATTTGATTTCTAAAAATTCATTCTTAAAAATATGCGACTCGACTTCTGTTTTTTTATTTTTATGAAGGTCTAAAATAATCTTTGGAGGGTTTAACGTCCATGGCTCTTTTGATGGAACAGAATAATGCTGAACATTTTTAATATTGATATTGGCCTCTTCAAGTAACGGTTGTATTCTCAGGCCAAGGGGTTTAATAGCTGTTGGTTTATTATTGTAAAATCTTTCATATTTAGGGTTAAAAACACAATCATGAGCTGAATTACGTGGATTGGCGGCTAATTTAGTAACATATTGAAGAGACAATTTCTCTCTTCTTATATACAATGATGGTTCATTTGATTCAGCGTATAAACTTTCGACGGGGGAAGTACGAAAAGCCCCTAGAGCCAGACGTAAACCTTGGTGATGAATAGTATCCAAAGATTTCAAATAAGATTTTCTAGCGGATGGATGGATATTTTGTTTATAGACGCTCAACCCTAAAAGGGTATATAGCGTCTAATAAGTTTTATGTTATATGATGATTTTATTTAATGAGAAATTTAAAAATATCTAGGATTGATGTGTTTATTTTAAAGAGATAAAGTATCAATGATTTTAAGTTATTAAAAATACTGATCATATTTTATTAAAAAGTCCGATCTCTTTAAGAAAGTCGAGTATTTTCTGAGTTGGCATATCAAAAAGTTCCTTTATAGTTTTTATATTAAAATACTTTGTGCGAATGTGATTAAATTCAGCACAAGTGATAAGAAAATGTTTGACTGTGAAAGGTTCATTACAAGGAATGCAGAATGGAGCTTGTTCATTGTTTAAAATATAAGAATGAGTAATTCTAGTGTGTCCAAGTCTACATCTCGTGATTTTTGTTTGTTCTTTTCTGCTGAGATTAGAGAATGTGCATTTGCTGTTAAAATTTGGTTTGATTTCATTTAATTTATTATAAGTTTGTGTTTCCCAAACAGACTGACATTTGTTGTTGATGTATTGACAGACGTTTGATTTAAAGTCGGAGTGAGGAATTTTGAAATTGGTTATTACTAAGGATAATGCAGATTTGGCTTCTGAATCTGCTAATTCATTTCCACGAATATTAACGTGGCTGGGAAGCCAACAAAATACAATTTCTTTTGAAGCGGAAAGATAATATTTTTTAAGGATTTGCTGAATTAATGGGTTTCTATGGTGTAAATCTTTAAGAGATTTTAATACAGAAAGAGAATCTGAATAAATGATAAACTGTTTTTCAGACTGATCTCTGATATGGTAAAGTGCAATATCAATTGCCTTGGCTTCGGCGGTAAAAATGGAGCAATTATCAGGTAATCTGATACTGTCAGTAAAATTTGGACTAATAACAGAACAAGCAACTTTCTCATCTTGTTTCGAACCATCTGTATAGATTGACAGGTAATGTTTATAAGTTGATTTGATTTCTAAAAATTCATTCTTAAAAATATGCGACTCGACTTCTGTTTTTTTTATTTTTATGAAGGTCTAAAATAATCTTTGGAGGGTTTAACGTCCATGGCTCTTTTGATGGAAAAGAAAAATGCTGAACATTTTTAATATTGATATTGGCCTCTTCAAGTAACGGTTGTATTCTCAGGCCAAGGGGTTTAATAGCCGTTGGTTTGTTGTTGTAAAATCTTTCATATTTAGGATAAAAAACACAATCATAGGCTGAATTACGTGGATTGGCGGCTAATTTAGTAACATATTGAAGAGACAATTTCTCTCTTCTTATATACAATGATGGTTCATTTGATTCAGCGTATAAACTTTCGACGGGGGAAGTACGAAAAGCCCCTAGAGCCAGACGTAAACCTTGGTGATGAATAGTATCCAAAGATTTCAAATAAGATTTTCTAGCGGATCCATAAACTATGGATCCATAATCCAGTTTAGATCGAATTAAAGATCTATAAAGATTTTAAAGAACAGTACGATCTCCTCCCCAGTCGGAACTGGAGAGAACTTTAAGAATATCAAGTGCTTTAAGACATTTAGCTTTTAAAGCTTTGATGTGTGGTATAAAAGATAATTTGTTATCGAACAAAAGACCCAGAAATTTTGCTTCACTGACGACTGGAATGGGACTACCGTATATGGTGAGATTATGGATGGATGGATATTTTGTTTATAGACGCTCAACCCTAACAGGGCATATAGCGTCTAATAAGTTTTATGTTATATGATGATTTTATTTAATGAGAAATTTAAAAATATCTAGGATTGATGTGTTTATTTTAAAGAGATAAAGTATCAATGATTTTAAGTGATTAAAAATACTGATCATGTTTTGTTTAAAAAGTCCGATCTCTTTAAGAAAGTCGAGTATTTTCTGAGTTGGCATATAAAAAAGTTCCTTTATAGTTTTTATATTAAAATACTTTTTGCGAATGTGATTAAATTCAGCACAAGTGATAAGAAAATATTTGACTGTGAAAGGTTCATTACAAGGAATGCAGAATGGAGCTTGTTCATTATTTAAAATATAAGAATGAGTAATTCTAGTGTGTCCAAGTCTACATCTCGTGATTTTTGTTTGTTCTTTTCTGCCGAGATTAGAGAATGTGCATTTGCTGTTAAAATTTGGTTTGATTTCATTTAATTTATTATAAGTTTGTGTTTCCCAAACAGACTGACATTTGTTGTTGATGTATTGACAGACGTTTGATTTAAAGTCGGAGTGAGGAATTTTGAAATTGGTTATTACTAAGGATAATGCAGATTTGGCTTCTGAATCTGCTAATTCATTTCCACGAATATTAACGTGGCTGGGAAGCCAACAAAATACAATTTCTTTTGAAGCGGAAAGATAATAATATTTTTTAAGAATTTGCTGAATTAATGGGTTTCTATGGTGTAAATCTTTAAGAGATTTTAATACAGAAAGAGAATCTGAATAAATGATAAACTGTTTTTCAGACTGATCTCTGATATGGTAAAGTGCAATATCAATTGCCTTGGCTTCGGCGGTAAAAATGGAGCTATTATCAGGTAATCTGATACTGTCAGTAAAATTTGGACTAATAACAGAACAAGCAACTTTCTCATCTTGTTTCGAACCATCTGTATAAATTGACAGGTAATGTTTATAATTTGATTTGATTTCTAAAAATTCATTCTTAAAAATATGCGACTCGACTTCTGTTTTTTAATTTTTATGAAGGTCTAAAATAATCTTTGGAGGGTTTAACGTCCATGGCTCTTTTGATGGAAAAGAAAAATGCTGAACATTTTTAATGTTGATATTGGCCTCTTCAAGTAACGGTTGTATTCTCAGGCCAATGAATCAGCGGAAGGGAGAGAATGACCGTAGAAAATATTTCATGATCAATATCCACGAAAGAATGTTGCCGACCTCGGCGGGGGTTGAACCCGCGACCTCCTGGTCTCCAGTCGGACGGCGCATCAAACTGAGCCACCGAGGCCGGCGAGTACTCGTCTTTGTTTATCATAGTGATTAATTTGATTTTAATGTTTTCGCTTTGATGCATTGACGGAGTTGGGAGCCTTTATGCGAACCGAATGTTTATGTATTTCTGTATTAAGAGTAGCATCAGGACCCAGGGTGAAGTTGGCTTTAAAAGTGCTTTAAACAACCCAACCCCCCCCCCCCCCCCCCCCGGTGGTTTACTCTACTGACCGTTCTAAGGCGGTGGTCCCGGTGTTAGTCTTACTCTTTGTTCCTTTGTGGTTTAGTCTACGAGGCGATTTATTGTATGTCATACCTTGTGTCATTTTGTTCTTGTGTTTTTCAGTCCTTTTTGAATTGCGATTACCTCGCTTGGGGAAGAGAGAGCTAATCTTAGTGCTTTTCGTGCGTTTGTTCGATTTGCGCTTGTTTGGATTTGTCGGTTTCCTCTTCCTCTTGGTGTCTGGGAAGAGCTGCGGTTTGTGATTGTGGCACTCCCTGGACTTTCTCTAACCTTTTTTTGAAACCATTTTCTGTTGCCCAATCTTCTGTGGAGTTTAAATTCAATGGTTTCCATATTTTTTCGATCGAATAAATATTCCAAAATTGTCAACAAAAAGAGAGCAATCAATGCCTTTTACACATTTAACAATGTTTGTTTGTTTGATTTGGGCTTAACGTCGCTTTCAACCTTTTTCAGTCATATCGCGACGGTGTTTGGATGTGGCAGGGAGCTCAATGCTCACTTTTAGAGTGCTGCCTCTCTGAAATATCATGCCCTAGACACTTTGACATGATATTCCACCCAGTCACATTATACTGCCACTGAGCTGACCAGTTCTAGCTCTACTTTCTTAATGCTGAGCGCCAAGCGAAAGAGCAGCTAGTACCATTTTTAAAGTCTTTGGTATGACCCGGCCGGGGATCGAACCCGCAACCTCCCGGTCACAAAGCGGACATTTAACAATGTCATTAATTTTAATGCCAAACAAGGTAGGTGATAAAATGCTTCCCTGTGGTACACCTTGTTCTTATTCAAATATGTCCGATAATGTATTACCTTTTCGAACATTAAATGTTCAATCTGATAAAAAAAAAAATTTAACAAAACGTGGCAATCGGCCAAAAGACCTAATTTATGTAAATCTTTCGTGGTGCCATATAGTAGTATCAGGCTTTTTCAAGGTCAAAAAATACAGCTACGACATGTTCGTTTTTAACAGTCATCACGAATAAATGATTCCAAACGAATCAAATGATCATTTGTACAATTATTTTTCCTGAATCCAACTTGAAATTTTGTTATAAGTTGATTGATTCCAAGAACCAAACCAGCCTATCATTAATCATTCTCTCCATTGTTTTACATAAACAACTTGTCAAAGCAATAGGTCTATAGTTAGCAGCTTCAGTATGATCTTTATTGGGTTTAGGTTTAAGTATAATCGTTGCTTTACTCGAGTCTTTTGGGAATTTCCCAGTGATCCAAATATCATTTAAAATATTTAATAATGTTTCTAAAGTCCTGTTGGGTAAATGTTTAAGAATTTGATAATGTATATCATCAGGACCAGCAGCTGTATCATGAGATTTATGAAGAGCATCTAATAATTCTGAAGAAGTAAATGGTAAATTATATTTTTCATGATTTAATGACATAAAATTCAAATGCTTTTTCTCTCGTTCTTGTTGTATGTTCTGAAAGTTCCGGAATAATTTGTACTAGAAGAGTTTTTCTGAAAAGTCTCTCCTAGGACATTGGAAATGTCTTTAGGCGTTGAACATGTATTTCCGTTTGATTTTATATGGACATGTTTGTTATTTTTATTCTTGCCAGTTATTTTTCGAATCATGTCCCATATTTTCTTTGCTGGAGTTCTAGAGTTAAGTTTGGCTTGGCCCGACGTGGTTCAACTATTGGTTTTCATTTCTCTGGCATACAGTAGAATTAGCCGTATTGCTGCCAAAATGTTCTTTTAGCTGATTTTATTGTTTTGCGAGCTTTCGCTCTCATTTGTTTGGCATGGAATAGATTTTCTTGTGTTGGTTGCCTATTGAATTTTCGACAGGCAGATTTTCTTTTATTACATTTTTAACATCGTTATTAAACCAAGGTCTATTTCTTATTGAACGTGTCGAAGACTTAGGAATGCATTTTTTTCGGCTATATGGATCAATGTATCAGTAAAAGCTTGTATATCATCTGCTGTTTTAAACATTTCAGGATTTAATTTTTCATAACTCATAAAAATTCTCCAAGTGCTTTATTAAGATTCCATCTGGAATGATGGTCTTCATTTGTCGATTCGATTTCTTCTGTCTTAATTGGAAAATGATCGCTCCCATGAAGGTCATCTAAAACTGACCAATCAAAATCTAAGTAAATATTTGGAGAGCATATAGACAAATCTAAAGCAAAATAATTTCTTGTAGGAGAATGAAGATATGTTGGTTGTTTATCGTTAAACAAATCGTTTTCTGCAATAAAATTTTCAATGATTTCTTCTCTGTCATTTGTATCCAAACAACCCCATAATTTGCTATGACTATTAAAGTCACCTAATAATATATAAGGACGAGGTAACTGATTTATAAGATTTTCTAAATCTTGTTTAGAAAAGTTACAGTGTGGGGGAAGATAGAGAGAACAACTTGTTATGGATTTAGATAATATGACATTTACAGCAACAGCTTGAAAAATACTATTTATATCTATCTGTCTATGAGGAACATTTGATTTTACATTGATGAACCTCCTGATGCTTTCTGATTTTCATTTGCGATATGATTATATATATCGTATAATTTTTAAAACTAATATTATCTGTAGTTTTTAAAAATGTTTCCTGGAGACAAAAGACAGTCGGAGAAAATAGTGTCGTTAAAATTAAAATTTCGTTATAATTTGATTTAAGTCCTTGACAGTTCCACTGAATTGAAGAATTGATTTTTTATCCATGATGAATGGAGAGATGATTTTAAAATAAGGAACTTAGTCCTTTTGTTTCATCCGAGTCTGCGAGAACATGGAGGAGTCTAACTCCGAACATGGAGGAGTCTAACTCCATGTTCTCAAGGGAATCGAACCGATTGACCACCTTGATCGGATCGGCCGACGCCCCTTTACTGTATGGATTCGGTCCTTTCTCTGTATCTTTTTGCTTTTCTTTTCCATTTTTTTCTTTCGAATCAGCTGTCCTGGACTTGGATCGTGGCTGTGATCCACTTGCTTTATTTGACTGTGTTTGTGAACTGCTTTGAGATGGGATTTTTTTGTGGCCTAGACTGATAGGTAGATGCAGGTTTAGGTTTTGGAATAGCAGTATTGGCTTTTGAATTTGGTTGAATGACAGAATCTTTTTCATTAAACTGAGTAGAAATTTCTTTTGTTTCAGGTTAGCTATTAAGGGATTGAACAACTTTTGCGAAAGTAATTTCAGGTTGATTTTCTTGTATTTTTTTAGCTTCTATATAAGTTATCTTTTGAGTTACTTTGATTTTCATAATTTCTTTCTCTTTTTTTCCATACGTCACATTGATTTGATTTTGAAGAGTGATTTTTACTGCAGTTCACGCACTTGGCTTCGTTTTTTCAAGGATGTGTAAGATGGTCAAAATCACTCATACCACATTTTCACAGACTGATCCATCTGGTACAGGACAGCTGTTTTCATGGTGTGCAAATCTCTGGCAGTTGAAACACCGCAGAGGATTTGGAATGTAGACATAAGCTAGTATATTTCTATAAAAAAGTTTTAGTGATTTCGGTAAAAATGTGGTGTTGAATGTTAATAATAATGTATTTGTTTCTACCAGGTGCCAACGTCCAGGAAGTTAAGGATAAATAAAACAGCCGTAAATCCTCGTTCAGAACCATTTTCCTATCCTACACTCTGAGACAATCGACCCATCAGTGCTGTCAGTGCTCTGATTATGAACTCACCCGTTTTCTATCAGCACTTTGTTCTTCACTTCTGAACTAATAGAGGGGCCTGAATATGTTGTACACTTTACTGGTATCAGGTCCGTTCCGGCTGAAAAAACAAGACATTAGTCAAACCACTTTATTCGATACAACGACATAATTCATAATTTGACAGGCACGAACCTTTTATTTCGCTCAAGAGGTGACAGTTAATCAGAAATTATGCAACAACATAGTATTTGATACGTCAAGAAACATATCCCCAAAACAAATTCTTTGAGGAAATAGAAATAAAGTTAGGTCGTTCTTATACATTCTGCTCATTAATGTTTCTTTACAACAGCAAATACATTTTAATGGCAACATATTTGGGGAACAAATACAGTCAGCCAACCCTCTTTATACCGACACTCGATATAACGACAAAATTCTTTATTATGACAATTTGAATGTCGCGAAACCTCCGTTCTAGAGATGACAGTCAATGAGAAATTATGCAAGACTATTATTGCATTAAAACTTCAAGCAACATATGTTTTGGATATTTGTTAGTGAGGCAATTCTAATAAATATCCAAAACATTGTTCTATGAGGAAATGAGAATAATAACAAGAACTTTCTTACATGTCACTATCCATTAAGAATTTTTACAACAGCAAATTCATTTTAATGTCAACATGTTTGAGAATAAATGCTGCTGTTGTAACGAGGGTTCACTGTACTGTCGTAAAGAGGGTTCGCTGTAATACGCTCGATTATTTTAGTTTAGCGTCTTACGTTTTTTCAACATTTTACGTCTTTTTTAATATTATGTAAGTCATATCGAGACATTGGAAGGGTGATCATGAAAGGTTCTGTGCAATGAGGTTCTGTGCTATGAAGCCCTATACAGTTATGATTTAAGTGGGATTCGAACCCGGGACGTCGTTATCCGAAGTCGGGCGCGCTAACCACTTTGCCACCCGGACGCCTCAGCAAATTCATCTCAATGTCAACCTCTTTGGAGGAACAAATGTAACGAGGGTTCACTATAATATGCTCGACAAAGATGTTTACTAGAATTGCACATGCACACTGGAATACAATATTTAGTGCAAGAATTTCCAGACTGCAGCGTTTGATCAGGCTCTACGCTATTTTTGTCAAAAAAGGTGTTTAGTAGTGATGACAGGCACACGGGACTACCGTGTTTATTCCCAAGAATTTCCAGATCGATGCATTTGATCAGGTTCTATACTATTTGCCACTAATCCAGCAGTTTTAGACACAACAAGTAGTAAATGGATTTGTTCTAATTTGTTAAGACGTCCATATTATTTAAATCACATGAAAATTGGAGCGGTTGCCAAATTTAACATTTAAATACAAATATAACATTTCGTCAACCCGTTTTCCTTTACTACCAACCTACTAACTACCTAACAAATACTTCTCTGCTAACGCCGATAACGCTTTTATACACTCTGATGGCTATAAAAAGCGAATAAACAACAGATGGCTATGAAAAGCGAATAAACAACGGAAGGCGGCGTCGCGCCTGCTGGGGCAAAAGTCACAGGAGCCAAAATCAGAACGTGGTTATTTAATAAGTTTATCTTTTCATTCTTAGCAGTGCTTAGTTGGAAAAGTGAAAACAATTAAGACAAGGATTATATGAAAAACAGATGCACATTTTCAGACTATGGAGAAAAGATGTGCAAAGCTTCAAAAAGATTGGTATTAAATTGCAAAAAAAGATTGGTATAAAATTGTATGAGTTGTGCTCACGAGGTACCCACTGTCTATATACTGAGGGCGACAAATGACAAAGTTCACAATGTGGAAACAATCTGAGGTAAAGAAAATGACAAAGTTAAAGTAGACAAAGTGACAAAAATAAATTTGAAAATCATATCCAAACCATGTGCACTTCTGCAGACCCGGGAGAGAACATGTGCAAAGTTTCAAAAAGACCGGTTTAAAATTGAATGAGAAGTTGCAATCACATGGTACCCATTCTCTATATATCTAAGGTCAGTAAATGTCAAAGGTCAAAAAGAACAAAAAAATGACAAAATATGCCAAGGATTATTTGAAAAGCACATGCACATCTTCAGACTATAGAGAAAATATGTGCAAGTTCCAAAAAGATTAGTATAAGATTGTATGAGTTGTGCTCATGAGGTACCCGCTGTCTATATATTGAGGGTGACTAAGTTCACAATGTGGAAAAAGTGAAAAAAAGTATTCTAACAATTACATCCAAATCACATGCACATCCTCAAACCAGGAAGAAAACGCATGCTAAGTTTCATAATAATCCGTACAAAACTGTAAGAGCAGTTGCGCTCACAAGAGGTACCAACTGTTTATATATAAAGGGTGAAAAATGACTAAGTTCATAATATGGAAAAAGTGACAAAAAATGATCTAACAATTACATACAAACCACATGCATATCCTCATACCATGAAGAAAACATATGCAAAGTTTCAAAACAGTCGGTACATAACTAAGAGGAGTTGCGCTCACAAGAGATACCAACTGTTTATATATAAAGGGTGAAACATGTAAGTTCAAAGTGTGGAAAAAGTGAAAAAAAATATTCTAACAATTATACCCAAACCATGTGCACATCCACATACCATGAAAAAAACAACGCAAGGTTTCAAAACAATCAGTATAAAACTGTAAGAGGAGTTGCGCTCACAAAATGTACCCACTGTCTATATATTGAGGTGAAAAATGACTAAGTTCACAATGTGGAAAAAGTGACAAAAATAATCTAACAATTGTATCCAAACCACATGCACATCTTCATACTATGAAGAAAACACGTGCAATGTTTCAAAACGTGAAAATCAGGCTGACATTATTGAGGCTTTCAATTCAACTTCTAGATACCTTGATGATTTATTAAATATTGACAATATTTACTTTGACCAAAGGGTGGACCGGATACACCCTGCAGAACTTCAATTAAATGGAGCAAATTCTTCCGATACCGAGGCACCTTTTTTGGATTTGAAGTCAATTTCCCTTTTCTAGATGGCGATGTCCCCCGGCGTACCTCATATGGGGTATACATATCTCAATTTATTAGATTCGCCAGAGCTTCTTCAAATCTTAATGACTTTAACTACCGTAATAAAGCCCTTACTGCCAAACTTCTTAGGCAGGGCTATTGTTATTTTAAACTTCGTAAGGCGTTTTCGAAATTTTATCGCAGACACAGTGCCAATTCAGAAAACTTATTAACCGTTATAAAAGAATTGGCTATAGCCTGGATATTATGCGGCAGACTGCATGCTTAGTTGTCAACCCAATCATTGTTGATGGCTATGCTTCACTCTTTAATTGCACGACGGCGGTTCGGGCCTCAGACTCAATGACGGCCTCTTCGTAAAACTTTAACCAGTAGGTAGGGGCTTGACGACATGTCTTTGGCTTGGCCCGCCGTGGTTCAACTATTGGTTTTCATTTACTCTGGCATACAGTAGAATTAGCCACGAGTACTCGTCTTTGTTTATTATAGTGATTAATTTGATTTTTATGTTTTCGCTTTGATGCATTGACTGAGTTGGGAGTCTTTATGCGAACCGAATTTTTATGTGTTTCTGTATTAAGAGTAGCATCGGAACCCAGGGTGAAGTTAGCTAGCTGTAAAAGTGCTTTAACCCCCCCCCCCCCCCCCCCCCCGGTGGTTTACTCTTCTGACCGTTCTAAGGCGGTGGTCCCGGTGTTAGTCTTACTCTTTGTTGCTTTGTGGTTTATTCTACGAGGCGATTTGTTGTATGTCTTTCCGTGTGTCATTTTGTTCTTGTGTTTTTCAGTCCTTTTAGTATTGCGATTACCTCGCTTGGGGAAGAGAGAGCTAATCTTAGTGCTTTTCGTACGTTTGTTCGATTTGTGCTTGTTTGGATTTGTCGGTTTCCTCTTCCTCTTGTGGTCTGGGAAGGGATGCGGTTTGTGATTGTGGCACTCCCTGGACTTTTCACTTTTCTCTTACCTTTTTTTTTATCAAAATGATCGGTACAAAAAACTGTAAGATAAGTTGCGCTCACAAGACACCCAGGGTAAATGTTGACGGTGCGCTCACAAGACACCCAGGGTAAATGTTGACGGAAAGACGAAAGAACGGACGGAAACTTGCACGCCTAAGTCGCCCATGCTAAAGCAGGCGCGACAAAAACCAAAGAAAAATTCAAACTGTTGGAGAAGATAATAATCCTATTTAGACAAATATGAGTACTCCGGGAAAAAGCGCCAAATCTAGAGCATTGGGTAAAAAGTGTGACCCGAACCGTGGTCTTACTAAACACCGAAAATGGCCTTGTTTATTTACATATAAACAAACATAATATCAGTCGGTAGGTTACCTGGGCCCATAATATCAATGGTTGCGGGATAACCAACAGTAAACACGGTGTACCCTTCAGCCCCTAGTAGATCACGGACGGTGACCTCCAATTGTTGATCGTTGTCCTCTGGATCACTGTCCGCACTGAAATGTATATGCTGCCTAAGACATTATAGGGATCAAACAGGTTTTTATCATGCATTAACATTCGCCAGGTACCGTTGGAGGTGTTGAAATCGAGACCGAAGGCCGCGGTTTTCAACACCTCCCAAGGGACCTGGCGAATTTTAATGCATTGAAAAACCATGTTCGATCGCTATTATTGCTTAAAATCTGAAAAAAAAAATGCTTCATTTTGCGTTATTTCTTGCACTATTTTGTTTCGCCTTTTCACCGATGTCTCGCGAACGTAATTTCCACTGACTATGCCTGTTCTAGGGCCGGTCGGTACACATCTCGTGACGGCAACAAATCTGTGGCCCCGGTACGATCATATTGAAAGTTGCGTAGCCGTGCAATTATAGCGCGTGAATTGCCTTGTTAATACACGGCTTTTCGCCGGTTAATGTACGGCTGTTAATAATGTGCGGCACTGCTTTTTATGCAATAATACTAGACAAAATATTTAGACGTAAACGTCTAAGTACCGCCGGAAATTTTGTTCCTGTTAACAGAGATATGGAACTAAAGCTTAATAAATTTTCAATGTAACAGGTTAAAAAAAGAACAATGTGATTCTTTAATGTTAGCTTTTATTGAGCTTTATGAAATTTCTTGATTGAAATGAAAATAAAATAGAGACATTAATCTGCTTATAACAGTTTGTTTTAAGATTTTTTATATTTGCAAGGATCGTCACAAACCGACGTCCCGGCAAATATAAAACGTCCTTAAAGAGCTAATCGAATAATCTACCGTATGATATGTAAAAATCCAAACCTTTATTAAGAGACCGGCGCGCGAATCGCGCCGGTTAGTCAATCACGACCCTTTCTTTAGTTCCTTGCAATGTATGCTACGTAATTAACAGTTCTGAATAAACATGTTTAAACCAGTCAGTGACGCAACAGTTATGTAATTGACAGTTCTGAATAAACATGTTTAAACCAATCAATCATGCAACGATAATGTAATTGATCTGAATAAGCATGTTTAAACCAATAAGTCACGCGACGTTTTTTTTTTTTTTTTTTTTTTTTTTTTTTTTTGTCTGTTGAGGTTTTACGGCCCATTCAACCTAGTGTGATCATGTCGAGCGCGGTCAGTTTACCATTCCATACTTTTACTGGGCAGGCTTAGTCCTCTAAGCGGTTAACGAGTATTGTGCAAGGCGGTTCTAACGAGTACCCACAATCTATATTTTGAGCAGAATATGAAAAATATCAGTTTTTTACCTGAAAATTTTCCGTTTTTGGAGGTGAAATTTTCTTTATATTTGAATAGGCGTGTTTTCGTAATGAAAATAATATTTGCAATTAAGAGACATCAACTAAAACTCTTTGCTTCTTTACCTTAGGGGCTACTGCTTTTAAAGGAAGGAATTTATCGCTTCCAAAATACGGGCTATTCTTCAAGAATTTGCTCAGTTTAATTAATCAAGATGTTTCCTATAATTCCGGTCTTTTACACGACTGTATTCCGTTCGTGATAAGGCTTGTTGAATATTTATTGAGTTGAGGTTTTACCACCCAGTCAAACCGTTAGGGTCATGTCGACAGGGGTAAGTTTACCTGACCACCGCACTTTTTCCTGGATAGTGCACCTTTCGTGGTTTTCCCCCAAAGCTGGCAAAGGCGGGTGGAGCGGGGATACACTGGGGATTTGACCTCCAAATCATCAACTGACACATGGGCGGGGTATCAGACACTGAGAAATGAACTTCTAGAAAAAACTATGTGCAAATTTTAATGCCTACCTAGGAGATTTTGACACAAACTTGTGTCTCATAGGTAGGGAATTAGCCAATTTAAAAAAAAAAAAACAACATCTGAATTCCTCAGGGAAATCCCGCCACACCCGTCCCCAGTCTTCGGAAAACATTGATAAACGCATAACCATTCAGCTACTCGGACGCTTCTCCGATGTCCATTACGAAAACACGCCTATTCAAATCTATAGAAAATTTCACCTCCAAAAACGGAAAATTTCTAGATAAAAAAACTTATATTTTTCACATTTCTGCTCAAAATATAGATTGCGGGTACTCGTTAGAACCGCCTCGGCGAGTACCCACAATCTATGCTTTTGAGCAGAAAGAAAAACAATGTACACCCTTGTAAACCCCAGTTTTACTATATAAAAGTGGGGTTTAAGGGGGTCAAAATTATATTGGCATGTTTTCGTGATAAAAAAAAACGAACAAAAAAAAAACCGCTTGTTCTCTTCGCCCATTCGTTCAAATCCGCTGATATCCACCTTTCCTCCCTTTTTTCTTAACACCTATTGTTTCTTAGCTGCAACAGATTATATTTTGTATTTTTTATCGTTTTTCAGAGCAAAAAAAAATGGTTGACATTCATATGATATGAATTGTCTGCGTCTGTTTAGTCAGACAAGTCACATGGAATGTCCTGCCTTATTTTCTCTGAAAAATAATTTCAAGATAATGAACTCTTGTCTGCTACAATTCTGCATGGGACTTTCTCTTTGCATGCGGGTATTTTTGTTGTTGTTTATTTTTTTTTTATTTTTTTTTTTTTTTTTTTTTTTTTTGTCGTGTGTGTGTGTGTGTGTGTGTGTGTGTGTGTGTGTGTGTGTGTGTGTGCTTTTTTTGTATTTAACTTTTTTTTTTCGGAAAAAATCTTTCAGCAAGACCATCAAAGTGTCAAATAATTTGGACCCAGATCAGGCCCGACGTTTTGTCGGGCCTGAGCTTGGTCTAAACTGTTTGCGAAGGTTATCAGCAGACGACAAAAGCTGTCACTAGCCGGGGAAGAGTTAAATGTCACAATATCTTATATACAATCTTTTTATTCATTTTTTATTTTAAAAATGCATTCAAAATAAATAACAAATTACTTATGTTCGATTATTTGTTTGTGCTGAGGTTTTACGGCAAAGTAAGCCCATTTGGGGTCATGTCGAGCCGGTCATTTTACTTAACCACATTTTACCCTGAGCAGGCTTAGTCCTCCGTCAACCAGTAACGTGCATATTTTTTCGATAAAAACTGACATCTGTCCTTCATGAATCAGTGGAAGGGAGAGAATGACCGTAGAAAATACTACACGAATTCAATCTCCACATAAGCATGTTGTCAGACCCGACGGGGTCGAACCTAGTCGGATGCGCATCCGACTGAGCACCGAGGCCGGCTCTGTCCGATTCTGTAGGTTGACAAAAAGATTTGTTTTGTAAAAATATATTTACTCTTTAAAATGATAGTATTTCTATCTGATAATTAGAGATCTACTTTATTAATAAATTTTATGATATGAATTTAATAATATAATACTTTAGCCAAAGCAAACTTTATGAATGAATCAGGTCTATATTATACAAAAACATTTTTTATCGATGATGGGATGATGGATGATCGTTTCATGAATGGCTGATGGGATGATGATGTGTGGTGATGATGATGGATGATGCTGATGGAGGAGGAAAGATGATGTTCTGATTGATGGATCATGATGATGATGATAACATGATGATGACTGATCATGATGACTGATGACTGATTATGATGAGTGATGAGAATATTGGTGATGATGAGGAGGATGATGAGGATGAAGATGATGATGATGATGATTTGCTGTACGAGCCTCGATAAGGAGAAGAGAAACGTTAACTTATAAAACATGAGCTGGTGTTTGTAAAACACTATGCCCCCAACACTGCCTAACTAACATTGCTTGATCCAACACTGCTTGCCCATGACGTAAATAACAGTACAAGTATACGAGATTTCAGTGTTATTTTATTAAAAAGGAAATAACTCTAAAATGGGAAACAATTCGGTTAAGAAAAAAAAATACGGGTCACCTATATTTTCATGAGGAATCCATATAAGAAATGTCAAAACATTAGCATACAGGGTTCTAAACTTATGCTTTACACAATAAAGCAACAAATGGCCAAAAATTGCAAAGGGCCATAACTCCAATAAAATTTCATTAAACTGGCTGTAAATTTTATCAGGTGATGTCCTCCTCAGTCCCAATCAGTATACCAAATATAAAGGCTCTAGCTAAAATACATTTTGGGATATCATGCTAACGAGATTTTAATGTTATTTTATTACAAGGAAATATAACTAAAATGGGAGATAATTCGGATAAGAAAAAAAATACGGGTCACGTATTTTTTATAAAGAATCCATATATGAAATTTCAAAACATTAGCATACATTGTTCTAAACTTACGCTATGCACATGAAAGCAACAAATGGCCAAAAAAAACTGCAAAGGGGCATAACTCCAACAAAATTTCATGAAATTAGTTGAAAATTTAATCGGGAAATTTTCCTCCTTAGTCCCAATCAGTATACCAAATATCAAGACTAGCTTAAATACTTTGAGATATTTTTGCTAACGAGATTTCAATGTTATTTTATTAACAGGGCAATAAATGGGAGATAATGCGGATAAGAAAAAAATACGGGTCACCTATTTTATCATGAGGAATCAAATGAATTTTCAAAACATTAGCATACATGGTTCTAAACATGCTATGCACATGAAAGCAACAAACGGCCAAAAATTGCAAAGGGTCCTAACTCCAACAAAATTTAATTAAATTGGTTGAAAATTTAATCAGGTGACCTCCTCTTCAGTCCTAATCAGTACATCAATTATCAAGACTGGCTCAAATATTTTGAGATATCTTGCTAACGAGATTTCAATGCTACTTTATTACAGGGAAACTCTAAAATGGGAGATAATTCGGATAAGAAAAAAATACGAGTCACCTATTTTTCATGAGGAATCAATATATGAAATTTCAAAACACTAGCATACATGGTTCTAAAGTTATGCTACGCACAAGAAAGCGTGATGAACGAACGAACAAACAGACAAGCTAGAAGCAATATCCCCTTACCACCACCCCCACCCCCACCCCCAAACTTTTTTCAAAGTTAGGAGCATAATTATAAACTGGTTCGGTGTGATGAAAGGGACAAATACATTTGCAGGGGAGACAACTGTTAAAAATCGCATTTTCTTGAAAAGGCGTCGACTCTAAAAGAGCAGAAAATTCTTTTGATTTAGAGTAGATCCTTTTTCAGAAGGAACTCTGCAACCGGACAGCAAATATGGGATTTTGGTTGTCTCCTTCGTCACACAAGGCGTAACCAGTCAAATTTCGCTGAAACCCGGCTCAGGAGATATACATACACGCTAGCTGAGATCTGCATTTCAGTCAGAGTTCTAATTCTTGTGACGTCACAGGAGGCGTGGAATGTCTTCGAACGTCGTCCACCAATCAAAGCTCCTGTTAGACAGACTTCACTCATTATAATATTTAGGGTTCTCTGAAATAAAAATCACCTGCAATTACTTTTTACTTCTAATATATATATTTCATTTTAAACTTTCTTTTTTGTTCTTTATTTACAATTTAAGTTGTTTTAATCGGGGTTTACGTCACTTTCCATCACAAAAACACGCATATATAGTTTTGACACCCTTAAACCCCACTTTTATACAGTAAAACTGGGGTTTACAGGGTATACATTAATTTTCTTATTTGGGCTCAAAACACAGATTGTGGATACTCGTTAGAACCGCCTCGAAGAAAAACAAGACGACCATGATGGTCCTATATCGCTCACCTGAGCAAACAGCTTTGCATACTTACTGCTGAAGTTTCAGCCAAGTTCACTGCTCTAAGATTTTTGTATAAATTTTATAGCCCTGCTCCCCAGTAGCCATGTTTTTTTTCAAGCATCATGATGGTTTGAACTGAATCTTGAAAGATGGTCATCAAAGGAACAATTCTGCCAAGTTATATTGAAATCGGTCCAGTGGTTTCTAACAAAAAGATTTTTAAAATGTTTTATATAGCTATATAGGGAAAATAAGCCCCACCCCCTAACGGCCATGTTTTTTTTTTGACGAATAATGACAGCTTGAACATACTTGGTAGAGGGTCACCAAAGGAACATTCCTGCCAAGTTATATCGAAATCGGTTCAGTGGTTTCTGACAAGAAGATTTTTAAAGTTTTCTACTTAGATATATAGGGAAAATAAGTCCCACCCCTAGCAGCCATGTTTTTGACGAATGATGATTGCTTGAACAAAATTGGTAGAGGGTCACCGAGGAAACATTCCTGCCAAGTAATATTGAAATCAGTCAGGTGGTTACTGACAAGAAGAATTTTAAAGTTTTCTATACAGATATATAGGGAAAATAAGCCCCGCCCACTGACGGCCATGTTTTTTTATGTATCATGACGGCATGAACTATCTTGGTAGAGGGTCACCAAAGAAACATTCCTGCCAAGTGATATTGAAATCGGTCGAGTGGTTTCTGACAAGAAGATTTTTAAACTTTTCTATATAGATATATAGGGAAAATAAGCCCCACCCCCTGGCGGACATGTTTTTTGACGAATCATGACAACTTGAACAATCCTGGTAGAGGGTAAACAAGGGAACAGTTCTGCTAAGTTATAATGAAATCGGTCCAGTGGTTTCTGACAAGAAGATTTTTAAAGTTTACTATATATATATATATATATATATATATATATATATATATATATATATATATATATATATATATATATAAGGAAATATAGCCTCACCCCCTGCCTGCCACGTTTTTTTATGAATCATGACGACTTGAACAATCTTGGTAGAGGGTTACAAAAAAAACATTCCTGAAATGTTATACTGAAATCGGTCCAGTGGTTTCTGACAAGAAGATAATTAAAATTTTCTATATAGATATATAGGGAAAATAAGCCCCGGCCCCTGGCGGCCGTGTTTTTTTGACGAATCCAAATGGGTTGAACAATCTTAGTAAAGGAGCATCAAAGGAACATTTCTGCACAATTATATTGAAATTGGTCCAGTGGTTTCTGACAAGAAGATTTTTAAATTTTTCTATATAGATATATAGGAAAAATAAGCCCCGCCCCCTGGCGGCCGTGTTTTTTGACGAATCCAAATGGCTTGAACAATCTTGGTAGAGGATCACCAAAGGAACATTTCTGCAAAATTATATTGAAATCGGTCCAGTGGTTTCAGACGAGAAGATTTCTAAAGTTTTCTATATAGATATATAGCGAAAATAAGCCATGCCCCCTGGCGGCCATGTTTTTTGACGAATCCAAATGGCTTGAATAATCTTGGTAGAGGATCACCAAAGAAACATTTCTGCGAAATTATATTGAAATTGGTCCAGTGGTTTCTGACAAGATTTTTAAAGTTTTCTATATACATATATAGGAAAAATAAGCCCCGCCTCCCTGGCGGCCGTGTTTTTTGACGAATCCAAATGGCTTGAACAATCTTCGTAGGGGATCACCAAAGAAACGTTTCTTCAAAATTATATTGAAATCGGTCCAGTGGTTTCTGACAAGAAGACTTTTTAAGTTTTCAGTTAAAAAATCTATTTTTAGCTCCTGTGACCAAGATATGCAATGGACCGGAACCATTTGAACAACTTTGAAAGAGGACCAACCAAGGATCACTCCTGTGAAGTTTGGTCAAAATTCAATCAGTGGTTTAGGAGGAGATGTTTAAAGATTGTGGACGGACGGACAGACGGACGACGACGACGACGCCGACGATGGACGGTGAGTGATCACAATACCTCACCTTGAGCCTTCGGCTCAGGTGAGCTAAAAATTGCTTGACTGAGTAAAGGTTTTATACGGCCCAGTCAACCCAATAGGGCATGTCGAGCCCGGCAGTTTACTGTGCACTGTTTGTCATTAAATATGTGAATTTCTGTCAAAAACTTGAATCAAGTAATTTGATCGGCTGGAAATTAGAAGTGGGCGTGGCATCTTAATTTATTCAGCATGACAAAGGTTAAGGGGACAATAACCTGGTAGATTAAGCCACTTTTACTAGACAGGCTTATTCCTCTAAGCGGTTAGCCATTACTTGTGCACATAGAAACTGACAACTGCCATTCAGCTAATTTTGAAGCAGCGAAATGAACGGAATGACCATTAGAAAATATTTCATGATCAGCCCCCACTAAAGAATTTTGCTGGACCTAGCGGGGATCGAACCCGCGACCTCCTGATCACTAGTCGGACCGCGCGCGTCCGACTGAACTACCGTGGCCGGTAGGAAGGCAACCGAAGTCACACAAGTGGCAGCCCTTCTAAAATGGCTGGAAATCTACCAGGTCTATTGTCCCTTTAACCTTTGTCATGCTGAATAAATTAAGATGCCACGCCCACTTCTAATTTCCAGCCTATCAAATTAGTTGATCCAAGTTTGACAGAAATTCACATATTTAATGACAAACAGTGCAGATCCAGATCAGTTGGCTTCTTCAGAAGCCAACTGATCTGGATCTACACTGTTTGCTAAGACCGGGCATGACAGGGCATGACGTGTTCAGCAAGAGAAGGGTTAAACCATTTCAAAGTTCCAGTCAAGAGAATCTTTGTTATAGCCCGATGGAATTGAACCTACACCCTCCCGAATCTGAAAATGAACGCTCTACCAACTGAGTCACTCGGATGGCAGCGCGATTCGGTAAATGTACATTTCGAAGGCAAATGTGCAACACATGTTTTTGTGTTAGGATTTAATGACATATCAACCCTTCTGGGTCATTTTGTATCATCTACCAGAGAATTGGAGAAAGGAGATAGTAGGGGAGATAAACGGATGAATGGATCGATATTTTATTTAGAGACGCTCAACCCTAAAAGGGCATAGAGCGTCTAATAAATTTTTATATTAAATGATGAGTTTATTTAATTTTGAATTAAAACTAAGATTGATATGTTGATTTTAAAAAGATGACAGAATTAATGATTATAATTTATTAAAAATATTGATTATAAATTATTAAAAAGTCCGATTTCTTTAAGAAAGTCGATGATTTTGTTAGTTGGTATATCATTAAAAGAACTTTTACAGTTTTTATATTAAAATATTTTGTGCGAATAGATGGATGGATGGATATTTTGTTTATAGACGCTCAACCCTAAAAGGGCATATAGCGTCTAATAAGTTTTATGTTATATGATGATTTTATTTAATGAAAAATTTAAAAATATCTAGGATTGATGTGTTTATTTTAAAGAGATAAAGTATCAATGATTTTCAGTGATTAAAAATACTGATCATATTTTATTAAAAAGTCCGATCTCTTTAAGAAAGTCGAGTATTTTCTGAGTTGGCCTATCAAAAAGTTCCTTTATAGATTTTATATTAAAATACTTTGTGCGAATTTGATTAAATTCAGCACAAGTGATAAGAAAATGTTTGACTGTGAAAGGTTCATTACAAGGAATGCAGAATGGAGCTTGTTCATTGTTTAAAATATAAGAATGAGTAATTCTAGTGTGTCCAAGTCTACATCTCGTGATTTTTGTTTGTTCTTTTCTGCTGAGATTAGAGAATGTGCATTTGCTGTTAAAATTTGGTTTGATTTCATTTAATTTATTATAAGTTTGTGTTTCCCAAACAGACTGACATTCGTTTTTGATGTATTGACAGACGTTTGATTTAAAGTCGGAGTGAGGAATTTTGAAATTGGTTATTACTAAGGATAATGCAGATTTGGCTTCTGAATCTGCTAATTCATTTCCACGAATATTAACGTGGCTGGGAAGCCAACAAAATACAATTTCTTTTGAAGCGGAAAGATAATAATATTTTTTAAGAATTTGCTGAATTAATGGGTTTCTATGGTGTAAATCTTTAAGAGATTTTAATACAGAAAGAGAATCTGAATAGATGATAAACTTTTTTCAGACTGATCTCTGATATGGTAAAGTGCAATATCAATTGCCTTGGCTTCGGCGGTAAATATGGAGCTATTATCAGGTAATCTGATACTGTCAGTAAAATTTGGACTAATAACAGAACAAGCAACTTTCTCATCTTGTTTCGAACCATCTGTATAAATTGACAGGTAATGTTTATAATTTGATTTGATTTCTAAAAATTCATTCTTAAAAATATGCGACTCGACTTCTGTTTTTTTATTTTTATGAAGGTCTAAAATAATCTTTGGAGGGTTTAACGTCCATGGCTCTTTTGATGGAAAAGAAAAATGCTGAACATTTTTAATATTGATATTGGCCTCTTCAAGTAACGGTTGTATTCTCAGGCCAAGGGGTTTAATAGCCGTTGGTTTGTTGTTGTAAAATCTTTCATATTTAGGATTAAAAACACAATCATAGGCTGAATTACGTGGATTGGCGGCTAATTTAGTAACATATTGTAGAGACAATTTCTCTCTTCTTATATACAATGATGGTTCATTCGATTCAGCGTATAAACTTTCGACGGGGGAAGTACGAAAAGCCCCTAGAGCCAGACGTAAACCTTGGTGATGAATAGTATCCAAAGATTTCAAATAAGATTTTCTAGCGGATCCATAAACTATGGATCCATAATCCAGTTTAGATCGAATTAAAGATCTATAAAGATTTAAAAGAACTGTACGATCTCCTCCCCAGTCGGAACTGGAGAGAACTTTAAGAATATCAAGTGCTTTAAGACATTTAGCTTTTAAAGCTTTGATGTGTGGTATAAAAGATAATTTGTTATCGAACAAAAGACCCAGGAATTTTGCTTCACTGACGACTGGAATTGGACTACCGTATATGGTGAGATGAGGATCTAAATGTAGCTGACGTATCTGACAAAAATGAACGCATTGAGTTTTTGTTTTTGAAAATTTGAAACCATTTTCTGTTGCCCAATCTTCTATATTGTTTAAACATCGTTGTAGTTTGAATTCAATGGTTTCCATATTTTTCGATCTTATAAATATTCCAAAATCGTCAACAAAAAGTGAACAATCAAGGTCTTTCACACATTTAACAATATCGTTAATTTTAATGCCAAACAAGGTAGGTGATAAAATGCTTCCCTGTGGTACACCTTGTTCTTGTTTAAATATGTCCGATAACGTATTACCTATTCGAACATTAAATGTTCGATCTGATAAAAAGTTTTGAATAAAAAGTGGTAATCGGCCTTTAAGGCCTAATTTATATAAATCTTTCATGATGCCATGTTTCCAGGTAGTATCGTAAGCTTTTTCTAAGTCAAAAAATACAGCTACGACATGTTCTTTTTTAACAAAGGCATCACGAATAAAAGATTCCAAACGAATCAAATGATCGTTTGTACAGTTATTTTTTCTGAATCCAGCTTGATATTTTGTTATAAGCTGGTTTGATTCTAAGAACCAAACCAGTCTATCATTAATCATTCTCTCCATTGTTTTACACAAACAACTTGTCAAAGCAATAGGTCTATAGTTAGTAGCTTCAGTATGATCTTTATTTGGTTTTGGTATAGGTATAATCGTTGCTTTACTCCAGTCTTTTGGAAATTTTCCAGTGATCCAAATATCATTTAAAATATTTAATAAAGTTTTTAAAGCGTTATCGAGTAAATGTTTAAGAATTTGATAATGGATGTCATCAGGACCAGCAGCTGTATCGTGAGATTTATTAAGAGCATCTGATAATTCTGAAGCTGTGAATGGTACATTATATCTTTCATGATTTAGTGACGTAAAATTTAGATGCTCTTTCTCTTGTTCCTGTTTTATGTTTTGAAAGGTTTCGGAATAATTTGCACTAGAAGAGTTTTTCTGAAAATTCTCTCCTAGTGCATTGGAAATATCTTCAGTCGTTGAGCATATATTTCCATTTGATTTAATATGGACATGCTTGTTATTTTTATTTTTGCCAGTAATTTTTCGAATCATGTCCCATATTTTCTTTGCTGGAGTTCTAGAATTAAGTTTGGAGACGTATTGCTGCCAAGATGTTCTTTTAGCCGTTTTTATTGTCTTGCGAGCTTTTGCTCGCATTTGTTTGGCATGGATTAGATTTTCTTTTGTTGGCTGCCTATTGAACTTTCGTAAGGCAGATTTTCTTTTATTTATTGAATTTTTAACATCTTTATTAAACCAAGGTCTATTTCTTTTTGAACGTGTCGAGGACTTTGGAATACATTTTTCGGCTACATGAATTAATGTATCAGTAAAAGCTTGTATATCATCTGCTGTTTTAAACATTTCAGGATTTAATTTTTCATTACATAGCTCCATAAAATTCTCCCAGTTTGCTTTATACAAATTCCAACGGGAATGATGGTCTTCATTTGTCGATTCAATTTCTTCAATTTTAATTGGAAAATGATGGCTCCCATGGTCATCTAGAACTGACCAATCAAAATCTAAGTAAATATTTGGAGAGCATATAGACAAATCTAAAGCAAAATAATTTCTTGTAGGAGAATGAAGATAAGTTGGTTGTTTATCGTTAAATAAACATAAATCATTTTCTGCAATAAAATTTTCTATTATTTCTCCTTTGTCATTTGTATCCAGACAACCCCATAGTTTGCTGTGACTATTAAAGTCACCTAATAATAAATAAGGACGAGGTAACTGGTTTATAAGATTTTCTAAATCGTGTTTAGAAAATTTACAGTGTGGAGGAAGATATAGAGAACAAATTGTTATGGATTTAGACAGAGTGACATTTACAGCAACAGCTTGTAAATTACTATTTATATCTATCTGTCTATGAGGAACATTTGATTTTACAAGGATAGATGAGCCTCCTGAGGCTTTCTGATTTTCAGTTGCGATATGATTATATAAACTATAATTTTTAAAATTAATATCATCTGTATTTTTTAAAAAGGTTTCCTGGAGACAAAAGACAGTCGGAGAAAGTAGTGTTGTTAAAATTAAAATTTCGTTATAATTTGCTTTTAGTCCTCGACAGTTCCACTGAATAATTGATTTTTTATCCATGATAAATGGAGAGATGATTTGAAGATAAGGAACTTAATCCTTTTGTTTTCTCTGAGACTGCGAGAACATGGAGGAGTCAGTCTCTAACTCCATGGTCTCAAGGGAATCGAACCGATTGACCAACTTGATCGGATCGGCCGACGCCCCTTTACTATATGGATTTGGTGCTTTATCTTTATCTTTTTCTTTTCCATTTTTTCCTTTCTGGTCAGCTGTCCTGGACCTGGATCTCTGTTGTGATCCACTTGTTTTAGTCGGCTGTGTTTGTGAACTGTTTTGAGATTTTGTTGGTGGTCTAGACTGATGAGTAGATGTGGGTTTAGGTTTAGGTTTTACAGTAGGAGTAATAACTTTTGAATTTGCTTTGATGACAGAATCTTTTTCGTTAAACTGGGTAGAAATTTCTTTGGTTTCAGGTTTAGTGTTTAGGGATTGAACAACTTTTGCAAAGGTGATTTCAGGTTGATTTTCTTGTATTTTTTTGGCTTCCAAATAAGTGATTTTTTGTGTAACTTTAATTTTCATGATTTCTTTCTCTTTTTTCCAAATTTCACACTGATTTGATTTTGATTGATGGTTTTTGTGACAGTTCACACACTTGGCTTCATTTTTACAAGCATTTGTAGAGTGATCAAAGTCACCCATACCACATTTTTCACATATTGATCCAGGTAATTCAGGACAGCCGTTTTCATGATGTCCAAACCTCTGACAGTTGATACACCGCAGAGGATTTGGAATGTAGACTTCAACCGGTATAATTCGGTAAAAGATTTTTAGTGATTTCGGTAAAGTTGTGGTGTTGAAAGTTAGTAAAAGTGTATTTGTTTCTATAAAGTTTCCATCTTTTTTAATTTTAAAACGTTTGCAAGCTGTAACTCCTTGTGTGTTAAGATATTCTGTGATGTTTTCTTCAGTTTCATGTTTTAGCATCCTGTCACGGATAATACCTTTGCAACTATTGAGTGTTTTATGTTCCGTGACAGAGATATTAATGTTAAAGAATTTTGTAATTTTCAAGAGATTATCAGTTTGAGATTTTCTGTTAGTTTCGACCAAAAGAGTTCCATTTTTTAATTTTTTTACATTTTTTGGAGTGCCTATTAAAGATTCTATTTGCTTTTCTATGATGAAAGGAGACAGTGAAGTAATTGGTTTGTCTTCCTTACTCGAAATCACTAAAAATTTAGCGAAGTTCTCATTTGCTTTGAAAGTAAAAGTAGTCGGTTGCGTGTCGTCCTCCGAAGAGTCGAACGCCAGAAATCGTTTTCGAGAGGCCATGATGATGAAATTTTTGATTCGATAGCTATGCGCCCCACCCTCCATGGAGCCCTACAAGGGGACGTTTAACAGAAATGGATCTCCTATTTCTAACGTCAAGGCTACATTGCTATTATACTCGGTGTCAAGATCAGAGTCTTCAGCTCGGCCTCATGCTTAGATGATTTCCCACCTATTCATCTAAATTTCCATAGAAAAATTTATGAACAGTTGAGTTCATCCCCCTATCCACAGCCTCCACTCACAGAGGTTTCCGCCAAAGCCCCAATACAAGCCCACCAATTGACCCTTCAGCCGCCGCCCATTGAAACTCACTTAAATTTAGAGGAACATGAGAAAAATAAGCCCGGTTTGGTACCATAAAGATACGTATGAAAGAGAGAAAGAAGCTAAGAACAAGTTGTGCGCTTCTAGAGCTTGGCACGACTGAGCCGATTGATCCAGGCCGGATCTAACCCAGACCGCTCTTCTATCTGAAATAAGGGCCAAAATGATGTGTTGAAAAGCTGGAGATCCCTGGGCTTTCCTCAATCATCAGGTTCCCCTCTCCCAGCATACGAGACGCCACCCACGGCAAACAGGTGGTTCCTGTTTTAATAGGGGATTACACCCTATCCACTACAGAAGGAAAGTGATCTGTAGATTTTATTCCCTACAGACAAGGGAGGCCGAAAACGTCTGGGAAATTGAAAGGTTATTTTTAATATAAATTAGGAGATCCATATTTAAAATAAACAGTTTATTAAAAGAAGGATTCATTTTGGATTCGTTTTTTTAGGAAGAGTCAAACAAATAAGCTGTGTTAGATGATATGTAGCTTTCAAATGATATGTAGCTTTCATACCTTGAAAAACGTTTAGTTTTTTATCTAACAATATTAAATGCATCTTACTTTTTAATGTGGAGAATGCTAGAGTTCGGAAAAATGACACAAACACAAGACAAACAGATGTTAAATACAGATGATGGATGGATGGATATTTTGTTTATAGACGCTCAACCCTAAAAGGGCATATAGCGTCTAATAAGTTTTATGTTATATGATGATTTTATTTAATGAGAAATTTAAAAATATCTAGGATTGATGTATTTATTTTAAAGAGATAAAATATCAATGATTTTAAGTGATTAAAAATACTGATCATATTTTATTAAAAAGTCCGATCTCTTTAAGAAAGTCGAGTGTTTTCTGAGTTGGCATATCAAAAAGTTCCTTTATAGTTTTTATATTAAAATACTTTGTGCGAATGTGATTAAATTCAGCACAAGTGATAAGAAAATGTTTGACTGTGAAAGGTTCATTACAAGGAATGCAGAATGGAGCTTGTTCATTGTTTAAAATATAAGAATGAGTAATTCTAGTGTGTCCAAGTCTACATCTCGTGATTTTTGTTTGTTCTTTTCTGCTGAGATTAGAAAATGTGCATTTGCTGTTAAAATTTGGTTTGATTTCATTTAATTTATTATAAGTTTGTGTTTCCCAAACAGACTGACATTTGTTGTTGATGTATTGACAGACGTTTGATTTAAAGTCGGAATGAGGAATTTTGAAATTGGTTATTACTAAGGATAATGCAGATTTGGCTTCTGAATCTGCTAATTCATTTCCACGAATATTAACGTGGCTGGGAAGCCAACAAAATACAATTTCTTTTGAAGCGGAAAGATAATAATATTTTTTAAGAATTTGCTGAATTAATGGGTTTGTATGGTGTAAATCTTTAAGAGATTTTAATACAGAAAGAGAATCTGAATAAATGATAAACTGTTTTTCAGACTGATCTCTGATATGGTAAAGTGCAATATCTATTGCCTTGGCTTCGGCGGTAAAAATGGAGCTATTATCAGGTAATCTGATACTGTCAGTAAAATTTGGACTAATAACAGAACAAGCAACTTTCTCATCTTGTTTCGAACCATCTGTATAAATTGACAGGTAATGTTTATAATTTGATTTGATTTCTAAAAATTCATTCTTAAAAATATGCGACTCGACTTCTGTTTTTTTATTTTTATGAAGGTCTAAAATAATCTTTGGAGGGTTTAACGTCCATGGCTCTTTTGATGGAAAAGAAAAATGCTGAACATTTTTAATATTGATATTGGCCTCTTCAAGTAACAGTTGTATTCTCAGGCCTAGGGGTTTAATAGCCGTTGGTTTGTTGTTGTAAAATCTTTCATATTTAGGATTAAAAACACAATCATAGGCTGAATTACGTGGATTGGCGGCTAATTTAGTAACATATTGAAGAGACAATTTCTCTCTTCTTATATACAATGATGGTTCATTTGATTCAGCGTATAAACTTTCGACGGGGGAAGTACGAAAAGCCCCTAGAGCCAGACGTAAACCTTGGTGATGATGGATGGATGGATGGATATTTTGTTTATAGACGCTCAACCCTAAAAGGGCATATCGCGTCTAATAAGTTTTATGTTATATGATGATTTTATTTAATGAGAAATTTAAAAATATCTAGGATTGATGTATTTATTTTAAAGAGATAAAGTATCAATGATTTTAAGTGATTAAAAATACTGATCATATTTTATTAAAAAGTCCGATCTCTTTAAGAAAGTCGAGTATTTTCTGAGTTGGCATATCAAAAAGTTCCTTTATAGTTTTTATATTAAAATACTTTGTGCGAATGTGATTAAATTCAGCACAAGTGATAAGAAAATGTTTGACTGTGAAAGGTTCATTACAAGGAATGCAGAATGGAGCTTGTTCATTGTTTAAAATATAAGAATGAGTAATTCTAGTGTGTCCAAGTCTGCATCTCGTGATTTTTGTTTGTTCTTTTCTGCTGAGATTAGAAAATGTGCATTTGCTGTTAAAATTTGGTTTGATTTCATTTAATTTATTATAAGTTTGTGTTTCCCAAACAGACTGACATTTGTTGTTGATGTATTGACAGACGTTTGATTTAAAGTCGGAGTGAGGAATTTTGAAATTGGTTATTACTAAGGATAATGCAGATTTGGCTTCTGAATCTGCTAATTCATTTCCACGAATATTAACGTGGCTGGGAAGCCAACAAAATACAATTTCTTTTGAAGCGGAAAGATAATAATATTTTTTAAGAATTTGCTGAATTAATGGGTTTGTATGGTGTAAATCTTTAAGAGATTTTAATACAGAAAGAGAATCTGAATAAATGATAAACTGTTTTTCAGACTGATCTCTGATATGGTAAAGTGCAATATCTATTGCCTTGGCTTCGGCGGTAAAAATGGATGGATGGATGGATATTTTGTTTATAGACGCTCAACCCTAAAAGGGCATACAGCGTCTAATAAGTTTTATGTTATATGATGATTTTATTTAATGAGAAATTTAAAAATATCTAGGATTGATGTATTTATTTTAAAGAGATAAAGTATCAATGATTTTAAGTGATTAAAAATACTGATCATATTTTATTAAAAAGTCCGATCTCTTTAAGAAAGTCGAGTATTTTCTGAGTTGGCATATCAAAAAGTTCCTTTATAGTTTTTATATTAAAATACTTTGTGCGAATGTGATTAAATTCAGCACAAGTGATAAGAAAATGTTTGACTGTGAAAGGTTCATTACAAGGAATGCAGAATGGAGCTTGTTCATTGTTTAAAATATAAGAATGAGTAATTCTAGTGTGTCCAAGTCTACATCTCGTGATTTTTGTTTGTTCTTTTCTGCTGAGATTAGAAAAAGTGCATTTGCTGTTAAAATTTGGTTTGATTTCATTTAGTTTATTATAAGTTTGTGTTTCCCAAACAGACTGACATTTGTTGTTGATGTATTGACAGACGTTTGATTTAAAGTCGGAGTGAGGAATTTTGAAATTGGTTATTACTAAGGCTAATGCAGATTTGGCTTCTGAATCTGCTAATTCATTTCCACGAATATTAACGTGGCTGGGAAGCCAACAAAATACAATTTCTTTTGAAGCGGAAAGATAATAATATTTTTTAAGAATTTGCTGAATTAATGGGTTTGTATGGTGTAAATCTTTAAGAGATTTTAATACAGAAAGAGAATCTGAATAAATGATACTGTTTTTCAGACTGATCTCTGATATGGTAAAGTGCAATATCTATTGCCTTGGCTTCGGCGGTAAAAATGGAGCTATTATCAGGTAATCTGATACTGTCAGTAAAATTTGGACTAATAACAGAACAAGCAACTTTCTCATCTTGTTTCGAACCATCTGTATAAATTGACAGGTAATGTTTATAATTTGATTTGATTTCTAAAAATTCATTCTTAAAAATATGCGACTCGACTTCTGTTTTTTTATTTTTATGAAGGTCTAAAATAATCTTTGGAGGGTTTAACGTCCATGGCTCTTTTGATGGAAAAGAAAAATGCTGAACATTTTTAATATTGATATTGGCCTCTTCAAGTAACGGTTGTATTCTCAGGCCAAGGGGTTTAATAGCCGTTGGTTTGTTGTTGTAAAATCTTTCATATTTAGGATTAAAAACACAATCATAGGCTGAATTACGTGGATTGGCGGCTAATTTAGTAACATATTGAAGAGACAATTTCTCTCTTCTTATATACAATGATGGTTCATTTGATTCAGCGTATAAACTTTCGACGGGGGAAGTACGAAAAGCCCCTAGAGCCAGACGTAAACCTTGGTGATGAATAGTATCCAAAGATTTCAAATAAGATTTTCTAGCGGATCCATAAACTATGGATCCATAATCCAGTTTAGATCGAATTAAAGATCTATAAAGATTTAAAAGAACAGTACGATCTCCTCCCCAGTCGGATGGATGGATGGATATTTTGTTTATAGACGCTCAACCCTAAAAGGGCATATAGCGTCTAATAAGATGAATATTATATGATGATTTTATTTAATGAGAAATTAAAAATATCTAGGATTGATGAGTTCATTTTAAGAAAGATAAAGTATCAATGATTTTATGTTATTAAAATACAGATCATATTTTATTAAAAAGTCCGATCTCTTTCAGAAAATCGAGTATTTTTTGAGTTGGCATATTAAAAAGTTCCTTTATATTTTTTACATTAAAATACTTTGTGCGAATATAATTAAATTCAGCACAAGTGACAAGAAAATGTTTGACCGTAAAAGGTTCGTTACAAGGAATGCAGAATGGAGCTTGTTCATTGTTTAAAATATAAGAATGAGTAATTCTAGTGTGTCCAAGTCTACATCTCGTGATTTTTGTTTGTTCTTTACTGCTGAGATTAGAGAATGTGCATTTGCTGTTAAAATTTGGTTTGATTTCATTTAATTTATTATAAGTTTGTGTTTCCCAAACAGACTGACATTTGTTGTTGATGTATTGACAGACGTTTGATTTAAAGTCGGAGTGAGGAATTTTGAAATTGGTTATTACTAAGGATAATGCAGATTTGGCTTCTGAATCTGCTAATTCATTTCCACGAATATTAACGTGGCTGGGAAGCCAACAAAATACAATTTCTTTTGAAGCGGAAAGATAATAATATTTTTTAAGAATTTGCTGAATTAATGGGTTTCTATGGTGTAAATCTTTAAGGGATTTTAATACAGAAAGAGAATCTGAATAAATGATAAACTGTTTTTCAGACTGATCTCTGATATGGTAAAGTGCAATATCAATTGCCTTGGCTTCGGCGGTAAAAATGGAGCTATTATCAGGTAATCTGATACTGTCAGTAAAATTTGGACTAATAACAGAACAAGCAACTTTCTCATCTTGTTTCGAACCATCTGTATAAATTGACAGGTAATGTTTATAATTTGATTTGATTTCTAAAAATTCATTCTTAAAAATATGCGACTCGACTTCTGTTTTTTTATTTTTATGAAGGTCTAAAATAATCTTTGGAGGGTTTAACGTCCATGGCTCTTTTGATGGAAAAGAAAAATGCTGAACATTTTTAATATTGATATTGGCCTCTTCAAGTAACGGTTGTATTCTCAGGCCAAGGGGTTTAATAGCTGTTGGTTTATTATTGTAAAATCTTTCATATTTAGGGTTAAAAACACAATCATGAGCTGAATTACGTGGATTGGCGGCTAATTTAGTAACATATTGAAGAGACAATTTCTCTCTTCTTATATACAATGATGGTTCATTTGATTCAGCGTATAAACTTTCGACGGGGGAAGTACGAAAAGCCCCTAGAGCCAGACGTAAACCTTGGTGATGAATAGTATCCAAAGATTTCAAATAAGATTTTCTTGCGGATCCATAAACTATGGATCCATAATCCAATTTAGATCTAATTAAAGATCTATAGAGATTTAAAAGGACAGTATGATCTCCTCCCCAGTCGGAACTGGAGAGAACTTTAAGAATATCAAGAGCTTTTAAACATTTAGCTTTCAAAGCTTTGATGTGTGGTATAAAAGATAATTTGTTATCGAACAAAAGACCCAGGAATTTTGCTTCACTGACGACTGGAATGGGACTACCGTATATGGTGAGATGAGGATCTAAATGTAGCTGACGTATCTGACAAAAATGAACGCACTGAGTTTTTGTTTTTGAAAATTTGAAACCATTTTCTGTTGCCCAATCTTCTATATTGTTTAAACATCGTTGTAGTTTGAATTCAATGGTTTCCATATTTTTCGATCTAATAAATATTCCAAAATCGTCAACAAAAAGTGAACAATCAAGGTCTTTCACACATTTAACAATATCGTTAATTTTAATGCCAAACAAGGTAGGTGATAAAATGCTTCCCTGTGGTACACCTTGTTCTTGTTTAAATATGTCCGATAACGTATTACCTATTCGAACATTAAATGTTCGATCTGATAAAAAGTTTTGAATAAAAAGTGGTAATCGGCCTTTAAGGCCTAATTTATGTAAATCTTTCATGATGCCATGTTTCCATGTAGTATCGTAAGCTTTTTCAAGATCAAAAAATACAGCTACGACATGTTCTTTTTTAATAAAGGCATCACGAATAAAGGATTCCAAACGAATCAAATGATCGTTTGTACAGTTATTTTTTCTGAATCCAGCTTGATATTTTGTTATAAGCTGGTTTGATTCCAAGAACCAAACCAGCCTATCATTAATCATTCTCTCCATTGTTTTACATAAACAACTTGTCAAAGCAATAGGTCTGTAGTTAGTAGCTTCAGTATGATCTTTATTTGGTTTTGGTATAGGTATAATCGTTGCTTTACTCCAGTCTTTTGGAAATTTTCCAGTGATCCAAATATCATTTAAAATATTTAATAAAGTTTTTAAAGCGTTATCGGGTAAATGTTTAAGAATTTGATAATGAATGTTATCAGGACCAGCAGCTGTATCGTGAGATTTATTAAGAGCATCTGATAATTCTGAAGCTGTGAATGGTACATTATATTTTTCATGATTTAGTGACGTAAAATTTAGATGCTCTTTCTCTTGTTCCTGTTTTATGTTTTGAAAGGTTTCGGAATAATTTGCACTAGAAGAGTTTTTCTGAAAATTCTCTCCTAGTGCATTGGAAATATCTTTAGTCGTTGAGCATATATTTCCATTTGATTTAATATGGACATGCTTGTTATTTTTATTTTTGCCAGTAATTTTTCTAATCATGTCCCATATTTTCTTTGCTGGAGTTCTAGAATTAAGTTTGGAGACGTATTGCTGCCAAGATGTTCTTTTAGCCGTTTTTATTGTCTTGCGAGCTTTTGCTCGCATTTGTTTGGCATGGATTAGATTTTCTTTTGTTGGCTGCCTATTGAACTTTCGTAAGGCAGATTTTCTTTTATTTATTGAATTTTTAACATCTTTATTAAACCAAGGTCTATTTCTTTTTGAACGTGTCGAGGACTTTGGAATACATTTTTCGGCTACATGAATTAATGTATCAGTAAAAGCTTGTATATCATCTGCTGTTTTAAACATTTCAGGATTTAATTTTTCATTACATAGCTCCATAAAATTCTCCCAGTTTGCTTTATTGAAATTCCATCGGGAATGATGGTCTTCATTTGTCGATTCAATTTCTTCAATTTTAATTGGAAAATGATCGCTCCCATAAAGGTCATCTAAAACTGACCAATCAAAATCTAAGTAAATATTTGGAGAGCATATAGACAAATCTAAAGCAAAATAATTTCTTGTAGGAGAATGAAGATAAGTTGGTTGTTTATCGTTAAATAAACATAGATCATTTTCTGCAATAAAATTTTCTATTATTTCTCCTTTGTCATTTGTATCCAGACAACCCCATAGTTTGCTGTGACTATTAAAGTCACCTAATAATAAATAAGGACGAGGTAACTGGTTTATAAGATTTTCTAAATCGTGTTTAGAAAATTTACAGTGTGGAGGGAGATATAGAGAACAAATTGTTATGGATTTAGACAGAGTGACATTTACAGCAACAGCTTGTAAATTACTATTTATATCTATCTGTCTATGAGGAACATTTGATTTTACAAGGATAGATGAGCCTCCTGAGGCTTTCTGATTTTCAGTTGCGATATGATTATATAAACTATAATTTTTAAAATTAATATTATCTGTATTCTTTAAAAAGGTTTCCTGGAGACAAAAGACAGTCGGAGAAAGTAGTGTTGTTAAAATTAAAATTTCGTTATAATTTGCTTTTAGTCCTCGACAGTTCCACTGAATAATTGATTTTTTATCCATGATGAATGGAGAGATGATTTGAAAATAAGGAACTTAATCCTTTTGTTTTCTCTGAGACTGCAAGAACATGGAGGAGTCAGTCTCTAACTCCATGTTCTCAAGGGAATCGAACCGATTGACCAACTTGATCGGATCGGCCGACGCCCCTTTACTATATGGATTTGGTGCTTTATCTTTATCTTTTTCTTTTCCATTTTTTTCTTTCTGGTCAGCTGTCCTGGACCTGGATCTCTGTTGTGATCCACTTGTTTTAGTCGGCTGTGTTTGTGAACTGTTTTGAGATTTTGTTGGTGGTCTAGACTGATGAGTAGATGTGGGTTTAGGTTTAGGTTTTACAGTAGGAGTAATAACTTTTGAATTTGCTTTGATGACAGAATCTTTTTCGTTAAACTGGGTAGAACTTTCTTTGGTTTCAGGTTTAGTGTTTAGGGATTGAACAACTTTTGCAAAGGTGATTTCAGGTTGATTTTCTTGAATCTTTTTGGCTTCCAAATAAGTGATTTTTTGTGTAACTTTAATTTTCATGATTTCTTTCTCTTTTTTCCAAATTTCACACTGATTTGATTTTGATTGATGGTTTTTGTGACAGTTCACACACTTGGCTTCATTTTTACAAGCATTTGTAGGGTGATCAAATTCACCCATACCACATTTTTCACATACTGATCCAGGTGCTTCCGGACAGCCGTTTTCATGATGTCCAAACCTCTGACAGTTGAAACACCGCAGAGGATTTGGAATGTAGACTTCAACCGGTATAATTCGGTAAAAGATTTTTAGTGATTTCGGTAAAGTTGTGGTGTTGAAAGTTAGTAAAAGTGTATTTGTTTCTATAAAGTTTCCATCTTTTTTAATTTTAAAACGTTTGCAAGCTGTTACTCCTTGTGTGTTGAGATATTCTGTGATATTTTCTTCAGTTTCATGTTTTAGCATTCTGTCACGGATAATACCTTTGCAACTGTTTAGAGTTTTATGTTCCGTGACAGAGACATTAATGTTAAAGAATTTTGTAATTTTCAAGAGATTATCGGTTTGAGATTTTCTGTTAGTTTCGACCAAAAGAGTTCCATTTTTTAATTTTTTTACATTTTTTGGAGTGCCTATAATTGATTCTATTTGCTTTTCTATAATGAAAGGTGACAGTGAAGTAATAGGTTTGTCCTCTTTACTCGAAATCACTAAAAATTTAGCGAAGTTCTCATTAGCTTTGAATGTAAATGTAGTCGGTTGCGTGTCGTCCTCCGAAGAGTCGAACGCCAGAAATCGTTTTCGAGATGCCATGGTGATGAAATTTTTGATTCGATAGCTATGCGCCCCACCCTCCATGGAGCCCTACAAGGGGACGTTTAACAGAAATGGATCTCCTATTTCTAACGTCAAGGCTACATTGCTATTATACTCGGTGTCAAGATCAGTCTTCAGCTCGGCCTCATGCTTAGATGATTTCCCACCTATTCATCTAAATTTCCATAGAAAAATTTATGAACAGTTGAGTTCATCCCCCTTTCCACAGCCTCCACTCACAGAGGTTTCCGCCAAAGCCCCAATACAAGCCCACCAATTGACCCTTCAGCCGCCGCCCATTGAAACTCACTTAAAGTTAGAGGAACATGAGAAAAATAAGCCCGGTTTGGTACCATAAAGATACGTATGAAAGAGAGAAAGAAGCTAAGAACAAGTTGTGCGCTTCTAGAGCTTGGCACGACTGAGCCGATTGATCCAGGCCGGATCTAACCCAGACCGCTCTTCTATCTGAAATAAGGGCCAAAATGATGTGTTGAAAAGCTGGAGATCCCTGGGCTTTCCTCAATCATCAGGTTCCCCTCTCCCAGCATACGAGACGCCACCCACGGCAAACAGGTGGTTCCTGTTTTAATAGGGGATTACACCCTATCCACTACAGAAGGAAAGTGATCTGTAGATTTTATTCCCTACAGACAAGGGAGGCCGAAAACGTCTGGGAAATTGAAAGGTTATTTTTAATATAAATTAGTAGATCCATATTTAAAATAAACAATTTATTAAAAGAAGGATTCATTTTGGATTCATTTTTTAAGAAAGTCAAACAAACAAACTGTGTTAGATGATATGTAGCTTTCAAATAATATGTAGCTTTCATACCTTGAAAAACGTTTAGTTTTTTTATCTAACAATCATAAATGCATCTTACTTTTTAATGTGGAGAATGCTAGAGTTCAGAAAAATGACACAAACACAAGACAAACACATATGTTAAATACAGATGAGGTTATAATCTTCGTCCCATGTGCGACCCACGGGCACAGAATGATACACAAACAAATGAAGCATGTTAGTAACATGAGATAGGAAAGGTTTAAAAGGATAGATCTCGCGAAATTTGTTTTTTCCAATTTAAGATGCATTTCAATAAATGAATTTTATATTCTGGAATTATACCGGTTGAACGGACGGTTGCTCTGTTATGTTAGGGGTTTTACCCAACTGCCACAGAAGCGGAAGGCAGCCACCTATTTCGAGGGCCCGGGTGGTCACGGGCGGCCTCTTTTAGCCGGCTCGTACGTCACGCAGAGGGTACGTCTGGCCTATTCTAAGCCCGGGACCAGCACGGGACGTAAAAGCTTGTATATCATCTGCTGTTTTAAACATTTCAGGATTTAATTTTTCATTACATAGCTCTATAAAATTCTCCCAGTTTGCTTTATTCAAATTCCATCTGGAATGATGGTCTTCATTTGTCGATTCAATTTCTTCAATTTTAATTGGAAAATGATCGCTCCCATGAAGGTCATCTAAAACTGACCAATCAAAATCTAAGTAAATATTTGGAGAGCATATAGACAAATCTAAAGCAAAATAATTTCTTGTAGGAGAATGAAGATAAGTTGGTTGTTTATCGTTAAATAAACATAGATCATTCTCTGCAATAAAATTTTCTATTATTTCTCCTTTGTCATTTGTATCCAGACAACCCCATAGTTTGCTGTGACTATTAAAGTCACCTAATAATAAATAAGGACGAGGTAACTGGTTTATAAGATTTTCTAAATCGTGTTTAGAAAATTTACAGTGTGGAGGGAGATATAGAGAACAAATTGTTATGGATTTAGACAGAGTGACATTTACAGCAACAGCTTGTAAATTACTATTTATATCTATCTGTCTATGAGGAACATTTGATTTTACAAGGATAGATGAGCCTCCTGAGGCTTTCTGATTTTCAGTTGCGATATGATTATATAAACTATAATTTTTAAAATTAATATTATCTGTATTCTTTAAAAAGGTTTCCTGGAGACAAAAGACAGTCGGAGAAAGTAGTGTTGTTAAAATTAAAATTTCGTTATAATTTGCTTTTAGTCCTCGACAGTTCCACTGAATAATTGATTTTTTATCCATGATGAATGGAGAGATGATTTGAAAATAAGGAACTTAATCCTTTTGTTTTCTCTGAGACTGCAAGAACATGGAGGAGTCAGTCTCTAACTCCATGTTCTCAAGGGAATCGAACCGATTGACCAACTTGATCGGATCGGCCGACGCCCCTTTACTATATGGATTTGGTGCTTTATCTTTATCTTTTTCTTTTCCATTTTTTTCTTTCTGGTCAGCTGTCCTGGTTTTTTATTGTGTTGGGGTTTAACGACACGTCAACCCTTGTGGGTCATTTGTGTCGTCTCCCAGAGAAAGGGAGAAAAGTGATAGAAGAGATAGTAGAAGAGATTAAAGAGAGGGACAGGGAAGAAAGGAACAGGAATGAAAGTGAAGAAACAGAAGAAATAAAAATATTCCCCATCTACACTCACCTGCTACAAGGATAGCAGGCCTTGCCCAACTGTAAGCCAATATCAGTTGGACGCCCCGGTGATGTAAGATACACGACACCTTCGCACCACCCGACCACCCCACAGCTGTCCTGGACCTGGATCTCTGTTGTGATCCACTTGTTTTAGTCGGCTGTGTTTGTGAACTGTTTTGAGATTTTGTTGGTGGTCTAGACTGATGAGTAGATGTGGGTTTAGGTTTAGGTTTTACAGTAGGAGTAATAACTTTTGAATTTGCTTTGATGACAGAATCTTTTTCGTTAAACTGGGTAGAACTTTCTTTGGTTTCAGGTTTAGTGTTTAGGGATTGAACAACTTTTGCAAAGGTGATTTCAGGTTGATTTTCTTGAATCTTTTTGGCTTCCAAATAAGATGGATGGATGGATGGATATTTTGTTTATAGACGCTCAACCCTAAAAGGGCATATAGCGTCTAATAAGATGAATATTATATGATGATTTTATTTAATGAGAAATTAAAAATATCTAGGATTGATGAGTTCATTTTAAGAAAGATAAAGTATCAATGATTTTATGTTATTAAAATACAGATCATATTTTATTAAAAAGTCCGATCTCTTTCAGAAAATCGAGTATTTTTTGAGTTGGCATATTAAAAAGTTCCTTTATATTTTTTACATTAAAATACTTTGTGCGAATATAATTAAATTCAGCACAAGTGACAAGAAAATGTTTGACCGTAAAAGGTTCGTTACAAGGAATGCAGAATGGAGCTTGTTCATTGTTTAAAATATAAGAATGAGTAATTCTAGTGTGTCCAAGTCTACATCTCGTGATTTTTGTTTGTTCTTTTCTGCTGAGATTAGAGAATGTGCATTTGCTGTTAAAATTTGGTTTGATTTCATTTAATTTATTATAAGTTTGTGTTTCCCAAACAGACTGACATTTGTTGTTGATGTATTGACAGACGTTTGATTTAAAGTCGGAGTGAGGAATTTTGAAAGTGGTTATTACTAAGGATAATGCAGATTTGGCTTCTGAATCTGCTGATTCATTTCCACGAATATTAACGTGGCTGGGAAGCCAACAAAATACAATTTCTTTTGATGGATGGATGGATATTTTGTTTATAGACGCTCAACCCTAAAAGGGCATATAGCGTCTAATAAGATATATTATATGATGATTTTATTTAATGAGAAATTAAAAATATCTAGGATTGATGAGTTCATTTTTAAGTATCAATGATTTTATGTTATTAAAATACAGATCATATTTTATTAAAAAGTCCGATCTCTTTCAGAAAATCGAGTATTTTTTGAGTTGGCATATTAAAAAGTTCCTTTATATTTTTTACATTAAAATACTTTGTGCGAATATAATTAAATTCAGCACAAGTGACAAGAAAATGTTTGACCGTAAAAGGTTCGTTACAAGGAATGCAGAATGGAGCTTGTTCATTTTTTAAAATATAAGAATGAGTAATTCTAGTGTGTCCAAGTCTACATCTCGTGATTTTTGTTTGTTCTTTTCTGCTGAGATTAGAGAATGTGCATTTGCTGTTAAAATTTGGTTTGATTTCATTTAATTTATTATAAGTTTGTGTTTCCCAAACAGACTGACATTTGTTGTTGATGTATTGACAGACGTTTGATTTAAAGTCGGAGTGAGGAATTTTGAAATTGGTTATTACTAAGGATAATGCAGATTTGGCTTCTGAATCTGCTAATTCATTTCCACGAATATTAACGTGGCTGGGAAGCCAACAAAATACAATTTCTTTTGAAGCGGAAAGATAATAATATTTTTTAAGAATTTGCTGAATTAATGGGTTTCTATGGTGTAAATCTTTCAGAGATTTTAATACAGAAAGAGAATCTGAATAAATGATAAACTGTTTTTCAGACTGATCTCTGATATGGTAAAGTGCAATATCAATTGCCTTGGCTTCGGCGGTAAAAATGGAGCTATTATCAGGTAATCTGATACTGTCAGTAAAATTTGGACTAATAACAGAACAAGCAACTTTCTCATCTTGTTTCGAACCATCTGTATAAATTGACAGGTAATGTTTATAATTTGATTTGATTTCTAAAAATTCATTCTTAAAAATATGCGACTCGACTTCTGTTTTTTTATTTTTATGAAGGTCTAAAATAATCTTTGGAGGGTTTAACGTCCATGGCTCTTTTGATGGAACAGAATAATGCTGAACATTTTTAATATTGATATTGGCCTCTTCAAGTAACGGTTGTATTCTCAGGCCAAGGGGTTTAATAGCTGTTGGTTTATTATTGTAAAATCTTTCATATTTAGGGTTAAAAACACAATCATGAGCTGAATTACGTGGATTGGCGGCTAATTTAGTAACATATTGAAGAGACAATTTCTCTCTTCTTATATACAATGATGGTTCATTTGATTCAGCGTATAAACTTTCGACGGGGGAAGTACGAAAAGCCTCTAGAGCCAGACGTAAACCTTGGTGATGAATAGTATCCAAAGATTTCAAATAAGATTTTCTTGCGGATCCATAAACTATGGATCCATAATCCAATTTAGATCTAATTAAAGATCTATAGAGATTTAAAAGGACAGTACGATCTCCTCCCCAGTCGGAACTGGAGAGAACTTAAGAATATCAAGTGCTTTAAGACATTTAGCTTTTAAAGCTTTGATGTGTGGTATAAAAGATAATTTGTTATCGAACAAAAGACCCAGGAATTTTGCTTCACTGACGACTGGAATTGGACTACCGTATATGGTGAGATGAGGATCTAAATGTAGCTGACGTATCTGACAAAAATGAACGCATTGAGTTTTTGTTTTTGAAAATTTGAAACCATTTTCTGTTGCCCAATCTTCTATATTGTTTAAACATCGTTGTAGTTTGAATTCAATGGTTTCCATATTTTTCGATCTAATAAATATTCCAAAATCATCAACAAAAAGTGAACAATCAAGGTCTTTCACACATTTAACAATATCGTTAATTTTAATGCCAAACAAGGTAGGTGATAAAATGCTTCCCTGTGGTACACCTTGTTCTTGTTTAAATATGTCCGATAACGTATTACCTATTCGAACATTAAATGTTCGATCTGATAAAAAATTTTGAATAAAAAGTGGTAATCGGCCTTGAAGGCCTAATTTATGTAAATCTTTCATGATGCCATGTTTCCATGTAGTATCGTAAGCTTTTTCAAGATCAAATAATACAGCTACGACATGTTCTTTTTTAATAAAGGCATCACGAATAAAGGATTCCAAACGAATCAAATGATCGTTTGTACAGTTATTTTTTCTGAATCCAGCTTGATATTTTGTTATTAGCTGGTTTGATTCCAAGAACCAAACCAGTCTATCATTAATCATTCTCTCCATTGTTTTACATAAACAACTTGTCAAAGCAATAGGTCTGTAGTTAGTAGCTTCAGTATGATCTTTATTTGGTTTTGGTATAGGTATAATCGTTGCTTTACTCCAGTCTTTTGGAAATTTTCCAGTGATCCAAATATCATTTAAAATATTTAATAAAGTTTTTAAAGCGTTATCGGGTAAGTGTTTAAGAATTTGATAATGAATGTCATCAGGACCAGCAGCTGCATCGTGAGATTTATGAAGAGCATCTAATAATTCTGAAGCTGTGAATGGTACATTATATTTTTCATGATTTAGTGACGTAAAATTTAGATGCTCTTTCTCTCGTTCCTGTTTTATGTTTTGAAAGGTTTCGGAATAATTTGCACTAGAAGAGTTTTTCTGAAAATTCTCTCCTAGTGCATTGGAAATATCTTTAGTCGTTGAGCATATATTTCCATTTGATTTAATATGGACATGCTTGTTATTTTTATTTTTGCCAGTAATTTTTCGAATCATGTCCCATATCTTCTTTGCTGGAGTTCTAGAATTAAGTTTGGAGACGTATTGCTGCCAAGATGTTCTTTTAGCCGTTTTTATTGTCTTGCGAGCTTTTGCTCGCATTTGTTTGGCATGGATTAGATTTTCTTTTGTTGGCTGCCTATTGAACTTTCGTAAGGCAGATTTTCTTTTATTTATTGAATTTTTAACATCTTTATTAAACCAAGGTCTATTTCTTTTTGAACGTGTCGAGGACTTTGGAATACATTTTTCGGCTACATGAATTAATGTATCAGTAAAAGCTTGTATATCATCTGCTGTTTTAAACATTTCAGGATTTAATTTTTCATTACATAGCTCCATACATTCTTTCGTGGAGATTGATCATGAAATATTTTCTACGGTCATTCTCTCCCTTCCGCTGATTCAAGAAGGGCAGTTGTCAGTTTCTGGCGAAAGAATGTGCACAATACTGGTAAACCGCTTAGAGGACTAAGCCTGCCCAGTAAACGTGTGGTTAGGTAAACTGACCGCGCTCGACATGACCCCATTGGGTTGACTGGGCCGTAAAACCTCAACACAAACAAACATAGCTCCATAAATTTCTCCCAGTTTGCTTTATTCAAATTCCATCGGGAATGATGGTTTTCATTTGTCGATTCAATTTCTTCAATTTTAATTGCAAAATGATCGCTCCCATGAAGGTCATCTAAAACTGACCAATCAAAATCTAAGTAAATATTTGGAGAGCATATAGACAAATCTAAAGCAAAATAATTTCTTGTAGGAGAATGAAGACAAGTTGGTTGTTTATCGTTAAACATAAATCATTTTCTGCAATAAAATTTTCTATTATTTCTCCTTTGTCATTTGTATCCAGACAACCCCATAGTTTGCTGTGACTATTAAAGTCACCTAATAATAAATAAGGACGAGGTAACTGGTTTATAAGATTTTCTAAATCGTGTTTAGAAAATTTACAGTGTGGAGGAAGATATAGAGAACAAATTGTTATGGATTTAGACAGAGTGACATTTACAGCAACAGCTTGTAAATTACTATTTATATCTATCTGTCTATGAGGAACATTTGATTTTACAAGGATAGATGAACCTCCTGAGGCTTTCTGATTTTCAGTTGCGATATGATTATATAAACTATAATTTTTAAAATTAATATCTGTATTTTTTAAAAAGGTTTCCTGGAGACAAAAGACAGTCGGAGAAAGTAGTGTTGTTAAAATTAAAATTTCGTTATAATTTGCTTTTAGTCCTCGACAGTTCCACTGAATAATTGATTTTTTATCCATGATAAATGGAGAGATGATTTGAAAATAAGGAACTTAATCCTTTTGTTTTCTCTGAGACTGCGAGAACATGGAGGAGTCAGTCTCTAACTCCATGTTCTCAAGGGAATCGAACCGATTGACCAACTTGATCGGATCGGCCGACGCCCCTTTACTATATGGATTTGGATGGATGGATGGATGGATATTTTGTTTATAGACGCTCAACCCTAAAAGGGCATATAGCGTCTAATAAGTTGTATATTATATGATGATTTTATTTAATGAGAAATTAAAAATATCTAGGATTGATGAGTTTATTTTAAAAAGATAAAGTATCAATGATTTTATGTTATTAAAATACAGATCATATTTTATTAAAAAGTCCAATCTTTTTCAGAAAGTCGAGTATTTTTTGAGTTGGCATATTAAAAAGTTCCTTTATATTTTTTACATTAAAATACTTTGTGCGAATATAATTAAATTCAGCACAAGTGACAAGAAAATATTTGACCGTAAAAGGTTCGTTACAAGGAATGCAGAATGGATGGATGGATGGATGGATGGATGGATATTTTGTTTATAGACGCTCAACCCTAAAAGGGCATATAGCGTCTAATAAGTTGTATATTATATGATGATTTTATTTAATGAGAAATTAAAAATATCTAGGATTGATGTGTTTATTTAAAGTATCAATGATTGTAAATTACTAAAAATACAGATCATATTTTATTAAAAAGTCCGATCTCTTTTAGAAAGTCGAGTATTTTCTGGGTTGGCATATCATTAAAAAGTTCCTTTATATTTTTTACATTAAAATACTTTGTGCGAATATAATTAAATTCAGCACAAGTGACAAGAAAATGTTTGACCGTAAAAGGTTCATTACAAGGAATGCAGAATGGAGCTTGTTCATTGTTTAAAATATAAGAATGAGTAATTCTAGTGTGTCCAAGTCTACATCTCGTGATTTTTGTTTGTTCTTTTCTGCTGAGATTAGAGAATGTGCATTTGCTGTTAAAATTTGGTTTGATTTCATTTAATTTATTATAAGTTTGTGTTTCCCAAACAGACTGACATTTGTTGTTGATGTATTGACAGACGTTTGATTTAAAGTCGGAGTGAGGAATTTTGAAATTGGTTATTACTAAGGATAATGCAGATTTGGCTTCTGAATCTGCTAATTCATTTCCACGAATATTAACGTGGCTGGGAAGCCAACAAAATACAATTTCTTTTGAAGCGGAAAGATAATAATATTTTTTAAGAATTTGCTGAATTAATGGGTTTCTATGGTGTAAATCTTTAAGAGATTTTAATACAGAAAGAGAATCTGAATAGATGATAAACTGTTTTTCAGACTGATCTCTGATATGGTAAAGTGCAATATCAATTGCCTTGGCTTCGGCGGTAAAAATGGAGCTATTATCAGGTAATCTGATACTGTCAGTAAAATTTGGACTAATAACAGAACAAGCAACTTTCTCATCTTGTTTCGAACCATCTGTATAAATTGACAGGTAATGTTTATAATTTGATTTGATTTCTAAAAATTCATTCTTAAAAATATGCGACTCGACTTCTGTTTTTTTATTTTTATGAAGGTCTAAAATAATCTTTGGAGGGTTTAACGTCCATGGCTCTTTTGATGGAAAAGAAAAATGCTGAACATTTTTAATATTGATATTGGCCTCTTCAAGTAACGATTGTATTCTCAGGCCAAGGGGTTTAATTGCCGTTGGTTTGTTGTGGTAAAATCTTTCATATTTAGGATTAAAAACACAATCATAGGCTGAATTACGTGGATTGGCGGCTAATTTAGTAACATATTGAAGAGACAATTTCTCTCTTCTTATATACAATGATGGTTCATTTGATTCAGCGTATAACTTTCGACGGGGGAAGTACGAAAAGCCCCTAGAGCCAGACGTAAACCTTGGTGATGAATAGTATCCAAAGATTTCAAATAAGATTTTCTAGCGGATCCATAAACTATGGATCCATAATCCAGTTTAGATCGAATTAAAGATCTATAAAGATTTAAAAGAACAGTACGATCTCCTCCCCAGTCGGAACTGGAGAGAACTTTAAGAATATCAAGAGCTTTTAAACATTTAGCTTTTAAAGCTTTGATGTGTGGAATAAAAGATAATTTGTTATCGAACAAAAGACCCAGGAATTTTGCTTCACTGACGACTGGAATTGGACTACCGTATATGGTGAGATGAGGATCTAAATGTAGCTGACGTATCTGACAAAAATGAACGCATTGAGTTTTTGTTTTTGAAAATTTGAAACCATTTTCTGTTGCCCAATCTTCTATATTGTTTAAACATCGTTGTAGTTTGAATTCAATGGTTTCCATATTTTTCGATCTAATAAATATTCCAAAATCGTCAACAAAAAGTGAACAATCAAGGTCTTTCACACATTTAACAATATCGTTAATTTTAATGCCAAACAAGGTAGGTGATAAAATGCTTCCCTGTGGTACACCTTGTTCTTGTTTAAATATGTCCGATAACGTATTACCTATTCGAACATTAAATGTTCGATCTGATAAAAAATTTTGAATAAAAAGTGGTAATCGGCCTTTAAGGCCTAATTTATGTAAATCTTTCATGATGCCATGTTTCCATGTAGTATCGTAAGCTTTTTCAAGATCAAAAAATACAGCTACGACATGTTCTTTTTTAATAAAGGCATCACGAATAAAGGATTCCAAACGAATCAAATGATCGTTTGTACAGTTATTTTTTCTGAATCCAGCTTGATATTTTGTTATAAGCTGGTTTGATTCCAAGAACCAAACCAGCCTATCATTGATCATTCTCTCCATTGTTTTACATAAACAACTTGTCAAAGCAATAGGTCTGTAGTTAGTAGCTTCAGTATGGTCTTTATTTGGTTTTGGTATAGGTATAATCGTTGCTTTACTCCAGTCTTTTGGAAATTTTCCAGTGATCCAAATATCATTTAAAATATTTAATAAAGTTTTTAAAGCGTTATCGGGTAAATGTTTAAGAATTTGATAATGAATGTCATCAGGACCAGCAGCTGTATCGTGAGATTTATGAAGAGCATCTAATAATTCTGAAGCTGTGAATGGTACATTATATTTTTCATGATTTAGTGACGTAAAATTTAGATGCTCTTTCTCTCGTTCCTGTTTTATGTTTTGAAAGGTTTCGGAATAGTTTGCACTAGAAGAGTTTTTCTGAAAATTCTCTCCTAGTGCATTGGAAATATCTTTAGTCGTTGAGCATATATTTCCATTTGATTTAATATGGACATGCTTGTTATTTTTATTTTTGCCAGTAATTTTTCGAATCATGTCCCATATCTTCTTTGCTGGAGTTCTAGAATTAAGTTTGGAGACGTATTGCTGCCAAGATGTTCTTTTAGCCGTTTTTATTGTCTTGCGAGCTTTTGCTCGCATTTGTTTGGCATGGATTAGATTTTCTTTTGTTGGCTGCCTATTGAACTTTCGTAAGGCAGATTTTCTTTTATTTATTGAATTTTTAACATCTTTATTAAACCAAGGTCTATTTCTTTTTGAACGTGTCGAGGACTTTGGAATACATTTTTCGGCTACATGAATTAATGTATCAGTAAAAGCTTGTATATCATCTGCTGTTTTAAACATTTCAGGATTTAATTTTTCATTACATAGCTCCATAAAATTCTCCCAGTTTGCTTTATTGAAATTCCATCGGGAATGATGGTCTTCATTTGTCGATTCAATTTCTTCAATTTTAATTGGAAAATGATCGCTCCCATGAAGGTCATCTAAAACTGACCAATCAAAATCTAAGTAAATATTTGGAGAGCATATAGACAAATCTAAAGCAAAATAATTTCTTGTAGGAGAATGAAGATAAGTTGGTTGTTTATCGTTAAATAAACATAAATCATTTTCTGCAATAAAATTTTCTATTATTTCTCCTTTGTCATTTGTATCCAGACAACCCCATAGTTTGCTGTGACTATTAAAGTCACCTAATAATAAATAAGGACGAGGTAACTGGTTTATAAGATTTTCTAAATCGTGTTTAGAAAACTTACAGTGTGGAGGGAGATATAGAGAACAAATTGTTATGGATTTAGACAGAGTGACATTTACAGCAACAGCTTGTAAATTACTATTTATATCTATCTGTCTATGAGGAACATTTGATTTTACAAGGATAGATGAACCTCCTGAGGCTTTCTGATTTTCAGTTGCAATATGATTATATAAACTATAATTTTTAAAATTAATATTATCTGTATTCTTTAAAAAGGTTTCCTGGAGACAAAAGACAGTCGGAGAAAGTAGTGTTGTTAAAATTAAAATTTCGTTATAATTTGCTTTTAGTCCTCGACAGTTCCACTGAATAATTGATTTTTTATCCATGATGAATGGAGAGATGATTTGAAAATAAGGAACTTAATCCTTTTGTTTTCTCTGAGACTGCAAGAACATGGAGGAGTCAGTCTCTAACTCCATGTTCTCAAGGGAGTCGAACCGATTGACCAACTTGATCGGATCGGCCGACGCCCCTTTACTATATGGATTTGGTTCTTTTTTTTTATCTTTTTCTTTTCCATTTTTTCCTTTCTGGTCAGCTGTCCTGGACCTGGATCTCTGTTGTGATCCACTTGTTTTAGTCGGCTGTGTTTGTGAACTGTTTTGAGATTTTGTTGGTGGTCTAGACTGATGAGTAGATGTGGGTTTAGGTTTAGGTTTTACAGTAGGAGTAATAACTTTTGAATTTGCTTTGATGACAGAATCTTTTTCGTTAAACTGGGTAGAACTTTCTTTCGTTTCAGGTTTAGTGTTTAGGGATTGAACAACTTTTGCAAAGGTGATTTCAGGTTGATTTTCTTGTATTTTTTTGGCTTCTAAATAAGTAATTTTTTGTGTAACTTTAATTTTCATGATTTCTTTCTCTTTTTTCCAAATTTCACACTGATTTGATTTTGATTGATGGTTTTTGTGACAGTTCACACACTTGGCTTCATTTTTACAAGCATTTGTAGAGTGATCAAAGTCACCCATACCACATGTTTCACATACTGATCCAGGTAATTCAGGACAGCCGTTTTCATGATGTCCAAACCTCTGACAGTTGAAACACCGCAGAGGATTTGGAATGTAGACTTCAACCGGTATAATTCGGTAAAAGATTTTTAGTGATTTCGGTAAAGTTGTGGTGTTGAAAGTTAGTAAAAGTGTATTTGTTTCTATAAAGTTTCCATCTTTTTTAATTTTAAAACGTTTGCAAGCTGTTACTCCTTGTGTGTTAAGATATTCTGTGATATTTTCTTCAGTTTCATGTTTTAGCATCCTGTCACGGATAATACCTTTGCAACTATTGAGTGTTTTATGTTCCGTGACAGAGACATTAATGTTAAAGAATTTTGTAATTTTCAAGAGATTATCAGTTTGAGATTTTCTGTTAGTTTCGACCAAAAGAGTTCCATTTTTTAACTTTTTTACATTTTTTGGAGTGCCTATAATTGATTCTATTTGCTTTTCTATAATGAAAGGTGACAGTGAAGTAATAGGTTTGTCCTCTTTACTCGAAATCACTAAAAATTTAGCGAAGTTCTCATTAGCTTTGAATGTAAATGTAGTCGGTTGCGTGTCGTCCTCCGAAGAGTCGAACGCCAGAAATCGTTTTCGAGATGCCATGGTGATGAAATTTTTGATTCGATAGCTATGCGCCCCACCCTCCATGGAGCCCTACAAGGGGACGTTTAACAGAAATGGATCTCCTATTTCTAACGTCAAGGCTACATTGCTATTATACTCGGTGTCAAGATCAGAGTCTTCAGCTCGGCCTCATGCTTAGATGATTTCCCACCTATTCATCTAAATTTCCATAGAAAAATTTATGAACAGTTGAGTTCATCCCCCTATCCACAGCCTCCACTCACAGAGGTTTCCGCCAAAGCCCCAATACAAGCCCACCAATTGACCCTTCAGCCGCCGCCCATTGAAACTCACTTAAAGTTAGAGGAACATGAGAAAAATAAGCCCGGTTTGGTACCATAAAGATACGTATGAAAGAGAAAGAAGCTAAGAACAAGTTGTGCGCTTCTAGAGCTTGGCACGACTGAGCCGATTGATCCAGGCCGGATCTAACCCAGACCGCTCTTCTATCTGAAATAAGGGCCAAAATGATGTGTTGAAAAGCTGGATCCCTGGGCTTTCCTCAATCATCAGGTTCCCCTCTCCCAGCATACGAGACGCCACCCACGGCAAACAGGTGGTTCCTGTTTTAATAGGGGATTACACCCTATCCACTACAGAAGGAAAGTGATCTGTAGATTTTATTCCCTACAGACAAGGGAGGCCGAAAACGTCTGGGAAATTGAAAGGTTATTTTTAATATAAATTAGGAGATCCATATTTAAAATAAACAGTTTATTAAAAGAAGGATTCATTTTGGATTCATCTTGGTTTCATTTTTAAGAGATCAAACAAATAAGCCCTGTTAGATGATATGTAGCTTTCAAATGATATGTAGCTTTCATACCTTGAAAAACGTTTAGTTTTTTATCTAACAATATTAAATGCATCTTACTTTTTAATGTGGAGAATGCTAGAGTTCGGAAAAATGACACAAACACAAGACAAACACATGTTAAATACAGATGAGGTTATAATCTTCGTCCCATGTGCGACCCACGGGCATATAATGATACACAAACAAATGAAGCATGTTAGTAACATGAGATAGGAAAGGTTTAAAAGGATAGATCTCGCGAAATTTGTTTATTTTTCCAATTTAAGATGCATTTCAGTAAATTTAATTTTATAGTCTGGAATTATACCGGTTGAACGGACGGTTGCTCTGTTATGTTAGGGGTTTTACCCAACTGCCACAGAAGCGGAAGGCAGCCACCTATTTCGAGGGCCCGGGTGGTCACGGGCGGCCTCTTTTAGACGGCTCGTACGTCACGCAGAGGGTACGTCTGGCCTATTCTAAGCCCGGGACCAGCACGGGACAGAGAGAAAGAAGCTAAGAACAAGTTGTGTGCTTCTAGAGCTTGGCACGACTGAGCTGATTGATCCAGGCCGGATCTAACCTAGACCGCTCTTCTATCTGAAATAAGGGCCAAAATGATGTGTTGAAAAGCTGGAGATCCCTGGGCTTTCCTCATTCATCAGGTTCCCCTCTCCCAGCATACAAGTCGCCACTCACGGCAAACAGGTGGTTCCTGTTTTAATAGGGGATTACACCCTATCCACTACAGAAGGAAAGTGATCTGTAGATGTTATTCCCTACAGACAAGGGAGGCCGAAAACGTCTGGGTAATTGAAAGGTTATTTTTAACAAATTAGGAGATCCATATTTAAAATAAAATAGTTTAATTATTAAAGAAAGAAGGATTGTTTTTTTGTTTTTGTTCTTTTTTTTTTTTTTTTTTTTTTTTTTTTTTCAAGCTGTGTTAGATGACATGTAGCTTTCAAATGATATGTAGCTTTCATACCTTGAAAAACGGTTAGCTTCTTATCTAACAATATTAAATGCATCTTTTATTTTTTTTTTAATGTGGAGAATGCTAGAGTTCGGAAAAATGACACAAACACAAGACAAACACATGTTAAATAAAGATGAGGTTATAATCTTCGTCCCATGTGCGACCCACGGGCACAGGATGATACACAAACAAATGTAGCATGTTAGTAACATAAGATAGGAAAGGTTTAAAAGGATAGATCTCGCGAAATTTTGTTGTTTTTTTTTTTTTTTTTTTTTCAATATAAGATGCATTTCAATAAATTTAATTTTATAGTCAGAAGTTATACCGGTTGAACGGACGATTGCTCTGTATGTGGGGGATTTTACCCAACTGCCACAGAAGCGGAAGGCAGCCACCTATTTCGAAGGCCCGGGTGCTCACGGACAGCCTCTTAGACGGCTTGTACGTCACGCAGAGGATACGTCTGGCCTATTCTTAACCCGGCACCAGCACGGGGGAGGGGGGGGGAGGTGAAAGAGGGACAGGGAAGAAAGCGGAACTGGAATGAAAGGGAAGAAACAGAAGAAATAAAAATATTCCCCTCTACCCTTACCCGCTACAAGGATAGCAAGCCTTGCCCAACTGTAAGCCAATATCAGTTGGACGCCCCGGTGACTTGATACATGTCAACTTCGCCACAACCGACCACCCCACAACACATAAAACCAAGGCATACATTGTATATAGCCTTCAATAAAAAACGAAATAACATCACGAAAACATGCCTATATACGTTTGACCCCTTAAACCCCACTTTTATATAGTAAAACTGGGGTTTACAGGTGTATACATTAGTTTTCTTATTTCTGCTCAAAAACAGATTGTGGGTACTCGTTAGAACCGACGAGGCGGTTCTAACCAGTTAACAATCTGTTTTGAGCAGAAATATGAATATCAGAATTTCTATCTTAAAACGTTCATTTTTTGGTCGTAAAATTTTCAGTATATTTGAATAGGCGTGTTTTCGTAATGAAGCGTTATCCTTCTTCAGTAATCAAAGTACTGACAGCACTGGGGGTAGATTGTCACTCGGTGTAGGCGGGGGAAATGGTCCTAACGGGGATTTAAGACTATCTTGTTTCATTTAACCCTTAACTTTCTGTAATTAAGCAAACAGTGCAGATCCTGATCAGATGCCGCGTTCTGCGGCGTCTGATCTGGGTGTGCACTGTTTGCCAATGTACCAGTCCCAGTTTTACACGTCACTGACGTCACAGCGACAAAAATTGCGCGGCTATAAATAACCGTTACCTGGATTTCGTATAAACGCGCGTTTTAATTTCATTGGTCAATGATAATCACATGGACAGCAACCTTAAAGAAATTTTAGTGTATGTATACTTTGGCTCGATTATAAACAGTCGACCCAAAAATTAAATGCACTTTTATAACAGTGTATTTATGAAACAGCGTATTTAGCGTTAACTGAAATAGACCTTAGGCCGAAATATTTAAAAGAATAAATTCATCAAATGGTGTAGAGTACTGAAATGTCGGCTAGCATAGTAACGGCTAACATAGCAAATATATCGTCTATGGTATTTTTCGATTGATACATACCTTCGGACACGCAGTGATGTTGAAAAGCTTAAAATCATCTGTAAATCTGCTTTTCATACAATCGCATCTCTCGGAAGATGACGCACTACTGGAGAGTCCACATGCCCTAAAAGTGCATTCTTCACCGTCTTCGTCGTGGACCAGCATGTAATGGTAGCGTGTACTGTTGGAGTTTACTAGGGAAAAACTGTTGGTTTCTGGATTACATGCTGAAATATGTTTTGGTTGTGAGTTTTACCGCCCAGTCAGCACTGTTAAGGTCATTTTGAGCCGGTCAGTTTACCTAACCACATTTACTGAGTAGGCTTAGTTCTTAGAGGGGTACGACTGAACCCCAACCCTCTCTGGATCTGCTCCTGCATGATATACGAAGGGCTAGATCACTGTTCGTAAATATCTTTTGCGGTGTCCAGTGAATATGTCGGCGGACAACGAGGGCACTGAACAGGGAGCGTGAATGCGAAGATTGCTCTGCGCCTTCGTGGCAGGCATACCATGATAATCAAATATTTGGATAAACTGGCCTCTTCAGCAAGCGGGGTCTGATTAGGGTCTACACCTAACAGTTTTCAGACAGTTCAACAGATAAATGACTGGTTGATATGTTTAAAACTTAAGTTTATGCATAGCTCCAGAGAAGGCATTTTTTCAACGAAAACTTACTGATTTTGCTTTTTTTCTCCATGAAAATGTTTTTTTTTTTTTTTTTTTTTTTTTTTTTTTATTTGGGTTTTACGGCCCTTTCATGAATATTACACTTGTATCGAGCCGATCGTTCATCAAAGGTGGGCGAAAACTGGATAAATATATATTGTGGGTACTCATTAGAAGCGCCTTGCTGCGGCGCTTCTAATGAGTACCCACAACATGTGTTTTCGTGGAGAAATAAGGAAACCAGTGTGTGGATACTCCCTCTTGTCAGGAGCTATGGTTAAGTATAAGACGATAACGTATCTCAATATAATTAATGTAAATGCGGTAATGCCTGAGCTAAGAGTGTGGACCCAGACACCCAAACTACCGTATTTACTGTTGTGTTGGGGTTGAACGGCACGTCAGCTTTTGTGGGTCATTTTGTGTTGCCTCCCAGAGAAAGGGAGAACAGAGATAGAAGACATAAGTAGAAGAGATGAAAGAGGGACGGGAGAAAGGAAAATGAATGAAAGTGAAGAAACAGAAGAAATAAAAACATCCTCGGCTACCCTTACCTGCTACAAGGATAGCAGACCTTAGCCAACTCTAAGCCACCATCAGTTGGACGCCCCGGTGACGCAAGATATACACCTCCCCCCCCCCCCCCACACACACACACACCACACACGCACGCACGCACGCACGCACGCACACTCGCATTAACTGTTTTCGACATCTTTCAGAAAGTCATGTTTTGCTTGTCGCTTTGTACAGAAGATTAATGCAAAACCATTTGTCGTAACTGCTATACCCATGGGTGATTATCTCCACACGCGCAACACCGTGTGGGAAAAGAAAATCGTAAGGATATCTTCCGAACGTGGTTGCGGAGAGTCAGTTTAGGTATCATTGAAGGTGGATGACAGTTGAATTAAGGCTGAAATTTTGGCACGATCGCCGATCGATGTTATTCAACCTCCTATTTTAGTCTCCCATATAATCAGACCGGAATTGTAGCGAATACGGAACAAAACCATTTTTCTCCCAATGCATGGTCAGATTTTGTCGTTTTTGAGACAGACAGGCATGTAAAACTCCAGTTCTAGGAGAGATTATAAATCTCTGCTTAAATACATCATTTCAGTGAAGGTTTAACATGTAACTGCAGTACAAAAGAAAACATCGCATTCTTTTGCCATTGCACAGAAACAATGCATTTTATTGACGGTTGGTGTGTAAGGAGAGTGGTGGCGAGTAAAGGGATAGGTCGGGGGCTAGGTGGTGATTAAGAATCTATAAGAAAGAAAATGGGCAATAATGGCACTAGGATTGAAAAATATGCGTTACGAATACATTTGCCGTATCTGGATAAGAAATCACACGTACAACACGACCGGTATAACAGTTAAGAACAAAATACAAACAAAAAAGATAAATGGTTTGATATGGTCAATTAGAACATTTTTATCAAAAACAAAAACAAAAACAAAAAAAAACACCAAGCAAAAAAAGGTCTTTCCAAGTGATGTCGAAAGTAGGGTAAATGCGGTAATACCTGAGCAAACCGAGTAGACCCAGATACCCAAACTGTACCGTATTTAGTGTAAATATATGTACATCATTACTCCCTACCAAACTTGATAAACTTGTCCCTAAAATTTGAACAACACCTTTCTACTTTTAGGCATGAATTAAAACCGCTGGATAGGTGGCAAACAGTGCAGATCCTGATCAGACGCCACAGAACGCGGCGTCTGATCAGGGTCTGCACTGTTTTCCACTCATCCAACAAGGTTTTAAATACACAAACTAGTATTAAAATCGACTTTTTGTTTCAAATTTTTAGATGGGTATGGTCAGGAGTAAATGTTTGTGTTGAGGTATTACGACCCAGTCAACCCATTAGGTCATGTCGAACGCGGTCAGTTTACCTAACCACACTTTTACTGAGCAGGCGTGGTCCTGTAAGCGGTTAACCAGTATTGTGCACATTGAAACTGACAACTGCCCTTCTTGAATCAGCGGAAGGCATGACCGTAGAAAATATTTTATGATTAATCTCCACGACAGAATATTGACGGACCCGGCGGGAATGGAATCCGCGTCCTCCTGATCACCAGTAGGACGCGCATCCGACTGAACCACCGCGGCCTCCTAGAGTAAATGTGTGTCAATACTTAGGGTACATACGATCAGTCCGTTGTTGACATATACTGTAAAAAGATCCCGTACATTTTACGGTAGGTACTGGCAACCTGCTGCCGGTACATGATTGATTGATTGATTGAATGATTGTGTTGGGGTTTAACGACACGTCAACCCTTGTGGGTCATTTTGTGTTGTCTCCCAGAGAAAGGGAGAAAAGATAGAATAGACAGTAAAGAAGATGAAAGAGGGAAGGAGAGAAAGAAAAATGAATGGCAGTTTAGGAACAGAAGAAATAAAAACATCACCCACCCCTCTACCTTTACCTGCTGCAAGGATAGCAGGCCTTGCCCAATTGTAAGCCAATATCAATTGGACGCCCCAGTGACGTAAGATACACGACGTCGACCTATGCCTCACCTAACCACCCCCTGCCAGTACATGTATCGTAACTTTTACGTGCGCCGGTAAATCATTAACTAATAATTACGCATGGTAGGGCAGTGTAGGGCAAGATAGGTAAAGTATAGGACATAGTAGTTTTAAATATAGGACATAGTAATTTTAAATAATCAAGACAAATAACAAAGCGACTCATACGAAGACAAATCAAGACAAATCAAGACAAATAACAAAGCGACTCGTACAATTATCCTTTCTGGACTATATGATGGCCCTAAAAAGGGCAGTTTGAATTGAAGTAAGACGAATAGCTTACTTGCTACCCGTATCTTAAGCTTATACATCCCTACCCCATCCTACAAGGACATTCCTACGAAAGCTCTGCGCCCCCACCACCCCCCCTACCCCCACCCACACGTTAAAAATTACGGTAAAGGCGCTGGCAATTGCCAGAATTTACCGTAAAATCTACGGGAATTTTTACAGTGTATAGTAAAACAAGACACAAGACATAATATTTAGACGTAAACGTCTGAGTACCGGCGCAAATTTTGTTCATGTTTACTTAGAAATATGGGACAAGGGTATACTAAAGTTTAGGCTTTTGCAAACAGCATAGATCCAGATGAGACGGCTCATATGAGCCGTCTCATCTGGATCTACGTTGTTAGACATTCAGTCTTTCAACTTAACGTATAAACTTCTTTTCAAGCGATAGTTTGTTAAAAAAAGAAAAGCAGACGACAATGTCGTCTGAAATTTGGCACCGAAAGAGTTAATGTTTGCTTTTATTAAGCTTTATAAAATTTCGATAGAAATGAAAATAAAATAGACATTAATCTGTTTATAACACAGTTTGTAATAAGATTTTTTATATTTGCCGGGATCGTCACAAACCGACGATCCCGGAAAATATAAAAAGTCCTTAGTAAGCTAATCGAACACTCTCCCATAAATCCAGATTCAGATTCGCGCGCCGGTCAATAAAATGTATCCTTACCATAGTCAAGCCATTTCTTGCAGTAAAACACTGGAACGACACAGGACACCAATACCAATAGTCGCAGATCCATAGTCTGCAATAAATAAATTCACTGGGCCATATAGGAAAAAATATAACCTTCCGCGGTGACCTGAGATTCTTGGTTCCCAGCTGTATCAAATTGAAAACTGAAACCAGAAGTCAAAGGTCACCGGACAAGATTAAGGTGACGATGATTTGCTTTTTCACGTCCCTTTCAGCATTTAATTCATATCGAGATGATGGAAGGATGACGTTGAAAGGCTCATTGCAGTGAAGCGCCTCAGGAAGAATTCCGCCTCCTGTGGGATTCGAGCCCGGGATCTCGTGAACCGAAGTCGGGAGCGCTAACCCCTCGGCCATCCGGACACTTCTCCGGATAAGGCTTGTATTCATACCTATAGTTCCACACAAAACGAGTTTTCTCCAGTAAGCATTCTTTATAAATCTATAGCGGGCCGTTATCGGCCCGTCAGGGTAGCTGACGGGCCGATAACGGCCCGCTATAGATTTATAAAGAATGCTGGCTGGATCTTGAAAGAGATGATGATTTGGTGTTTTACGTCTCTTTCAACAGTTTTCAGTCATATTGAACAATGAAGGTGTGACTCGCCAGCGCCGTACAGTCAGAAACTAAATTCCGCCATTAGCGGGATTCGAACCCAGGACGAAACTCGGGAGCGCGGTCTGCTCGGCCACACGCACGTTTGTTATTGAAGTGTTTGTTGAACATTACTGAATATAAATGTTCTTGATATTCATTAGAACCGCCTCGATTGTTACATAATATGCGAAAGAGAGGGAGAGGGGCAGTTTTTGTTTGCGTTGAGGTTTTACGGCCTGTCAACCCAGTGGGGTTATGTCAAGCGCGATCAGTTTACCTGACCACACGTTTACTACGCAGGTTTAGTCCTCTAAGCGGTTAACCAGTATTTTGCGCAAACATTCTTTCGCCAGAAACTGACAACTGTCCTTCTTGAGTCAGCGGAAGGGCGAGAATGACGAGAGAGTGTGTGCAGATATCTCACCATGAAATAGAAGTTTTCCTTTTCGTGGTGAAACAAAGTAAAAATGTTATCATTTACAGTCGAACCTCAATAGCTCGAACACCGATGGCTCGTTTACCATGGCTAATTCGAACTCATTTTTTAGTCTCTACGAAATTCTTCCGCTAGCTCAAGAAAACAAATATTTAGGGAAATTTTCTTATTTTATCATGGAATTGTATGTTGTGTGTACTCATTAGAATCGCCTCATCGGGGCGATTCTAATTACACACAAGAGACAATTATTGTGAAGGAAATAAAAAATCGCTAAATTATCGCTATTTGCTTCCTGACCTGGCACCATGATTAACCCTCAGTGGCTCGAACTACCCATGTCTCGAACAATTTTTTATCGTCCCAAAGATGTTCGAGCCATTGAAGTTCGACTGTAACTTGATCTCTACGTCTCGACTGATTGATTGTGCTGAGGTTTAACGACACGTCAACCTTCATTTCCCAGAGAAAGGGAGAAAAGAGATAGAAAGGATAGTAGAGTAGATGAAAGAGGGATAGGGGAGAAAGAGGGAAATGAAAGCAAGTGAAGGAAGAGAAGAAATAACATTCCCCCTCTACCCTTACCTGCTGCAAGGACAGCAGGCCTTGCCCAACTGTAAGCCAATGTCAGTTGGACGCTCCGGTGACAAAAGCTACAGGACACCTTCGCCTCACCCAACCACCCCGCTCTACGTCTCGGGCGTATTCATGACCGGGGAAAGGAATACGTTCTGGAAATGTGTACAAAGGGAACGGATGTCCCCGCTTGAAAAACTTCTACGCAAATTGATAACACCGAATGCGGACGGAGACGGACGGACGGACAGGGTAAACACAATATGCCTTTTCCACCATTCTTCGAACGGCGGGGTGGGGTGGGGCGGGCATAAAAAGTTCAGTATTGATCGTTTTACAAGGCAAGTGATGTGCTTTGTTTTGCAGGTTTGTTGCTCTTTTTTTCCTACTTCTTATAACAATTTTCAGTGAAAAAATAAATGGAAGCTTATCCTCTGCCTTGCATGTATTTCTGATTTCACCAGAGCCGACTTGTTCAAAACTTAAGAATAATCTGCCGACTGCTCAAACATGGCATCTACACATCATGCAATAGCAGCAAAATTACTAATGAAATGAGTGTCTCACAAATTTAACTGGCAACTTAAATGCCATGGCATATCAAGTGGTTATTTATAGATAAAAATGCATTTTATAAGTACGAAAAATCTAATTTTCTAACCTGTGCAAATTCGGGACAAAATGTTCCCTTTCCTTTTTCATGAATACATAAAATACTAACGTCAGTTTGTTTGACAATGTTCCGTCTAGGGCAGCCGGGAATTAAAATATCCAAAAGCTTTCAAATAAAAACACCATATGTGTATGTCCGTAGGTACCCAAACTGATACACAAAACTAAAATCTTGTCCGTTCATGTACGATATAACGGACTGGATACCGGTTTGTATTCTATCTGCACGTGCAAGTGGGACAGCTATGTACATTATATATGTATGGTCAATGTACATTGTATAGTGCTGTTAAAGTTTCAAAAATGGAAGAAAATCATCATAATTTGACATCAGGACAACTAAAATGCAAAAATTCACTCATTTGGATGAAATTTGTGCACAAGTGTGAGCCAAAATATGCCTTTATTTGAATGAATTTGGATATTTTATTTTCCGGCTGCCCTAGATGGAACACTGTAAACAAAATGATATCAGTATTTTATGTATTCATGAAAAAGAAAAAGGAAAATGTTTTGTCTCGAATTGTTCGTTAGAAGGCGAGTTTTTCAATCTTATAAAATGCATTTTTGTCTATTAATAACCACTTTAAATGCCTTGACAAATTAAGTTATCAGTTAAATTTTGAGATGCGTATTTCATTCGACATTTGTGATTTTTGTTGATATTTTATGATGATGTGTAGAGGTGGCGAATTCCGCCTTCGTGTTTAGGCAGCCGGCAGATATCCTTAACTAAGTTGTTAGTTAGTAATGTGACATTGGTATTTTTGCTGAAAAAAATGGAGTAGCCTTTGTTTTGCGATGCAAAAGGTACTCACATTTTTGCAGCAAAAATATCATTGTATTTGAAATTACATCAGCTAACAGTTAACGAGTTTGTCATTAACGAGCTCGTAAGCGAACGATGCTTTCAACTACTGGACCCAGAACATATCATATTACTTAAATGAAAGTCTTACCTTGTACTGCCAACGTTTTCACTGAAACTGTCTGTGAAAAAACTTCAATTATGCAGTCGTGGAGTCCAAAAACACATGCAGTTCTAAGCCTTACTTTGCACGTGGACCTTGTGCGTATACCGATTAAGCGACTTCGCTCGGCAACCTTAGTACACTAGGATTATTCGACTGCTCGTTTTTCGGGGTATCCAAGATAAGACACATACCACTTGCCTGTAATAATTACATCGTCTGTGCGCGCGTGCGTGCGTGCGTGCTTTTTGTTAAATAAGCATAAAGAACTTTGTTTCTTAAGATGGTGCCATACCTGTTATAAATTTAGTGTGCTGTAAACATTAATATGAAATGAACCCTTAACCTTTGCCATGCTGTATAAATTAAGATGTCACAGCCTATCAGATTGCTTGATCCAGATCGTTGCTATAAATTCACATACTTTATAGCAAACAGTGCAGATCCAGATCAGTTGACTTCTTCAGAATAACATGTCATGAGTGCCGGCCTCGGTGGCTCAGTTGGATGCGCCGTCCGACTCGAGACCAGGAGGTCGCGGGTTTCACCCCCGCCGAAGTCGGCAACATTCTTTCGTGGAGACTGATCATGAAATATTTTCTACGGTCATTCTCTTCCTTCCGCTGATTCAAGAAGGGCAGTTGTCAGTTTCTGGCGAAAGAGTGTGCACAATACTGGTTAACCGCTTAGAGGACTAAGCCTGCTCAATAAACGTTTGATTAGGTAAACTGACCGCGCTCGACATGACCCCATCGGGTTGACTGGGCCGTAAAACCTCAACACAAACAAACATGTCATGAGCATGTTATCATATAGCTTTGCAAATCTCTTTCAGTTAACTTTGTTGCTAATATATAACGTGTTGGATGGTATTGCAAAATCTAATTCGCCGATTAATCCATGAATACATGCCTACGGTCCAATACATGAGACCTGGCAAACAGGGTAGACCCAGATCAGACCTGCGGTCATGATTTACACTATTTGCCAAGATGTTAGCAAACTTCTAGAACAGAAGCTACTAAAGAAAGTTCTGTATAACTCCTTTTTAAGTAGACAATATAGACCTTTCCGGTTTGTAATGATGTGCTGATTGGAGAAAGACAGGCCTTAATTCTTGGCATGCTGAATAAATTAAGACGCCACGCCAACTTCTTACTGTCAGCCAATCAGATTACTTGATCCAGGTTGCTGATGCAAATTCACATACTGAATGTCAAACAGCGTAGATCCAGATCAGTTGGCTTCTTCATTAGGCAACTGATCTGGATCTACACTGTTTGCAAAGGCAGGGCATATTCGGGTTCAACAGGACAAGGTTTAATGGGTTAAATTTAGCTTATGTTTCTAACTTAGTAATGGATGGCTATCTTTAAATACTGGACCCTGATACTGGCAGTGTATCTGAGTGCCACTTGTTAATGTAGCCAAAGCAATATAAGGAACAGTGGTGGGCCTTTGGCAGTTTTTATATTACGGTAAATATGTTACGGTATTCACACATAACGTGCAGTAAAGTGGAGAACAGGGCCTAGCTGTTAAAAACTAACGATGTTGTTAGTTAACGTATCGTTACAAATTAATTTGGTAATTAAATATGGCATATACGCATATATTTTTTGCTGACAAAAGTTGAGTAGCTTTTGTATTTGCAAAAGCTACTCACATTATTTTCAACAAAATACCTGTTCATTAGATATTGAACTTACTAGAACAGTTAACATTTTGACCACTAACGAGCTAGTAAAGCTAACGATTCTTTGAACAACTGGGCCCAAAATAATGAGTAAATCACAGCCTGGATCACTTCTTTTCTAAACAGTAGAGCACAACACAGTGTATTATTGTACTTCGTCATATAATCATTAGACAGCATTTTAGTACAGTGTAGTATGGTGTCTTATATAGTGCAATACACTATATAGAGGATATTCAATTGTTTGTCGTGAATATGACTTTTATTTCATCGAGTGAAGTGACAAAATGTATATTTCACGAATGAAATATACATTTTTTCACTTCACTAGATGAAATAAAAGTCATATTCACGACAAACATTTGAATTTTCTTTTTATTATATACTTCACTTTCGATAGAAAAGATGCAAATCATGCAAATCTTGACCATTAATGTAAATAAGAAAAAAGTAGTTCCAGATCTTATATTTTGCACTGCTCAGAGGAGTGAAAATATAAGTTTTATATTTTCACTAGTGAAAATATAATTTTTTCGAAATATGCATTTTATTTCATTAATAATTCTCTATATTTCATTACTTTGTATATAATAAATCATAATTTTCTACACCAACATAGTAGATTACGTTGTATATATAATGGAACGGCATGGTATCGACTTTTTTGCGGGTACATTCCAGAACAGGGTCTGTCTGACCTGGTAATTCCTTATTGGCACGACTATCAAGTTGCTGTGATTAAAATGGATTTCCCTTTCGAAGAGAGGTCATAAATTTGCGATAAACTCGTTTGGTTATGTCCCCTAATGGTGAACTTTGGGCTTTTCCCATCTAAGAATAGATTCAATAGTCAAGCTATTTGCACGATAGGCGTTATACAAAAGTATGGAGAGCACCACTGCACGCGGCCTATTGACTATTAAATGAATCAGTATGAAAACCGCTATTGAGTACAGCATTGCATATGCGAAATTTGAACATACTAAGACAGTCATGCACAACCTTGCAGTACAGATTAATGAAGATCTAGTTATTATAAATCCAAAATGGGCATGTTCAGACTTATTTATTTCTTCACATTTCGCACAAAGATGAACGACCTATCTACAGTCGAATCTCAATGGCACGAACATCTTTGGAACCATGGAAATTTGTTCGAAACATGGGTAGTTCGAACCACTGAAGCTTAATTATGGCACCAGGTCAGGAGGCAAATGGCGATAATTTAGGGAAATCTTTTCGATCTTCTATACAATAATGGTACGAGGGTCCTGCAAAAAGTTTTGTCACTGGATTCGGATTACTTCAGTGCTACGTTTTATCAAACATATTTTTATTACAAACCTTCAAAGTATTCTCCCTTTACTGAAACACAGTCTTGTAACCTTTTTACCCAGTCGCGAAAAGCAGATAAATAGTCTTCTTTTGGTATCTGTTGGAGACACTGATAAATAGTGCTGCCAAGAGAACTTCTAGACGTATACTTATTTCCAGAAAGCATTTTCTTAAGCCTTGGAAATAAAAAAGAAGTCACAGGGACTCAGGTCAGGTGAATAAGGTGGATGGTTTAAAACTTTCACCTTAGCAGAAGCCAAACAAGACTTAACAACCTCACACTTATGAGAGGAGGCGTTGTCATGTAAAAGGTGGACTCCTGACATCCTTTCCTTGGTCGTTTCTTATTGTAAAACTCTTTCACTTTCTTCAGTTCAGAATTCTTGTAGTATAGGCCAGTGACTGTATGACCAGATGGACAAGGCACTTGAACGACTGGCCCACTTGAATTAAAAAATTGCGTACATCTTTTTCGAACTTATGGTTCTCTTGGCAATACATGGGCAATTTTGATCTTTTCGCTTCCATTGCTCATTATCAGCGTGGCTCAAACATGTGCACCCAGGTTTCATCACCTGTTAGCAAGTTAGAAATAACCCGACTATTACAGCCTTTGTATGTTTTCAAAAGTTCCCGGACACATTTAAGGCGTTGTGTCTTTTGCTCCTCAGTGAGCAAATGAGGTACCCACCTAGCGCAAACCTTTCTCAGGTCCAAACGCTTTTTCGGAATAGTTTGCACACTGCCTTCTAATATGCAAGTACAACTAGCTATATCTTTGACAGACAATCGCGCATCCTGTTTGAGCACAATCTTTACAGCAGTGATGTTATCCTTGGTAACAGAGGTTTTAGGCCTTCAAGGACGGGTATCATTTTCAACAGAAAATTTCCCAGCTTTAAAAGTTTTAACCCACCTAACATACTGTGCGCATTGAAATGGTCTGAGTCCCTATATACCACACAATTCATTAAATATCTGCTTTGAATCTATATTAAGCCTAATGCGGCATTTAATATAGCTACGAATTTCAGTCTTCTGGTCCATGTTCCAATGTAACAAGTAAATTGGCCAGTGTATATGACGGCATTTATTTCAATTTAAAATAACTCGGTCAGTTGGAAAGCAATTTGCACGAAACAAACGGGTATCGTTAGCTATTTAACACACCATTTAAGTGCAGTGAAGCATCTTAAAATATACCAGGGATAAACTAAGGAAGCCTATTGGTGACAGAACTGTTTGCACGACCCTCGTATGTAAAGTGTACTCATTAGAATTGCCTCGATGAGGCGATTCTAATGAGTATACACAATATAAAATTTCATGATAAAGTAAGAAAATATCCCTAAATATTTGTCCTCTTGAGCCATCGGAAGAATTTCGTAGGCACTCAAAACCGAGTTTGAATTAGTCATAGTAAACGAGCCATTGGTGTTCGAGCAATTGAGGTTCGACTGTATTTATTTATTGCGTAATGTGGGAAAAGGGACCTGTATGCCACATCGAACAGAAAACACCCAGATCGGCTTGCGCATCTAACCAGTCAGATCCGGGTTTTTATCCGCATAAAGATTGAGTGAACATTGTAAATACAGTCGACTCTCGTTATCTCGAATTCCAAAGGACTCACTGAAACACTTCGAGATATCCGTACCTCGACATATCAGAGTTGAGAGAGTGAGGAAAACAATGAATTGAACAACCACATTTAACAAATGAATATGTAATTTGACTCCTAAAGTTAGAATATATATACATAAAATAATGTAGAAAGGAGGAGAAATTCTCTTTTCCACATTATTTTGTTACCTGCTGTCATAGTTTCATGTTAAAACAGGGACCAGATTTTCACTTCGAGATAAGCGGTAATTCGAAATAAGCGATTTCGAGATAACGAGGTTCGACTGTATGTCAAGCAACACAGAGGGTCCTGATCAGACTGCGCATGCGCACAGTCTGACATAGTATTTGTTATTTGCATAAAGGCTATCTTCCCATTTTGCGCATCATTTATTTTATGACTCATAGCATGTCTGTCTAGTGACATACAGAATCTTAAAGTCTCACACCACTTTCGTAGTTACAGTACCGTATGATGTCCAACGTAGCAAGTGGGCCAGTGTCCGATAGTATTGGATTCGTGTCACAATGTAGACGAATATTTTACAAGGAAAGGTGAGCGTTCCAAACTTCTATCATAATTCTGTTTTAATTCTCTTACAAGTTCTGTCAATACCTGAGCATGTGTGTAAAGTGGAGTATTCATCCCTAACCATAAAAAACAACATCAGGAAATTGGGCGTTTCCTTGTCCGCAGCCGGTCTCAGTCGGATGCGCGTCCGACTGGTGATCAGAAGGTCGCGGGTTCGATCGTCGCCGGTTCCGGCAACATTCTTTTGTGGAGACTGATCATGAAATAGTTTCTTCGGCCATTCTCTCCCTTTCACTGTCGAATGAATGTACACAAATACTGGTTAACCGCTTAGAGGACTAAGCTTTCGCAGAAAAAGTGTGGTTAGGTAAACTGACCACGCTCGACATGACTCAAAAGGATTGACTGGGCCGTAAAACGTCAACTCAATCAATCAATCCTTGTTTTCAACTAGAAATAAACAACCGATGCCATTACGAAAACACGCCTATTCATATATTGAAAATTTTACCACCAAAAAATTCTGATATTTTTTCTTATTTCCACTCAAAACATAGATTGTTGGTACTCGTTAGAACCGCCTCGGCGAGGCGGTTCTAACGAGTACCCACAATCTACGCTTTTTTAGCAAAATAAGAAAAATAATGTATACCCCTGTAAACCTCAGTTTTACTACATAAAAGTGGGATTTAAGGGGGTCAAAATTATATAAACGTGTTTTCGTGATCCGTTTGAATAATAATAATCTGATATACAATATATACATGAAGCTCATGTGACCACACTCAACTACTCGCGGCGATGTTACATAAACCGACAGTTTGAGCTTTCAGGCCAAGAATGGTGGTGTTCCCGTGTTATTTCAAACACTGCTGCTATGTAGATAGCATGACTATTGATCTATTTTTAGATGGGAAAATCCCAAAATTAACCATCAGGGGAAGTAACCAAACCGGTTTTTCCTAAAATGATGATCTCCCTTCGTAGGTGAATCCTAGTGAAGTATCTTAACACAGCAACCGTGTCGGTTGGAGACTACAGTACCATACCAGGTCCAATAGAGCCTGTTGCTAAAATAATATATTACATGCATAACCAAGAAATACCATGATTTCTACCAGACATGAACCTGGTATTTTCCTTGTTTTCTAAGAAGAAATATTTCCTCTTAGCCGGGGAAATAAATCTCTTTAACCGGAACTACTTTTTTTGTAACATACGAACAGCCTAGATTTTGACCCTGCTGTCAATATCATTTAGGATAAAAACAAAAGCTATCCTAAATATATTATTTATTACTACGCCGACCCAAAATAGAAATGACAGCGTAAACAAACTGGCAGACTAGACTTGCCACAAAAGCCTCTTAAATGGTGTAATCTATTGCGGCGAAATGCATGTAATATACAGTTTATTCATTTCTCCTATTTTAAATATGGGATTTATAAACCTCGGGAGATAAATAAAATCCGATAAAGAAACTCGTGCTTCGCACTCGTTTCTTTATCGGATTTTTTTACCTCCCTCGGTTTATAAATCCCATATTTAAAATAGGAGAATGAATAAACTCTATATATGACATTGTGCGATGGTGAATTATATTGTGCTGTATCGTTTGGAGACAGAACTGAACTAAACTGTGATTCACTTACAATAATAAAGTTACGCTACTTCAGCTATACTACAGTCGAATCACAATGGCTCGGACATCTTTAGAACCATGGCAATTTGTTCGAGGTATGGGTAGTTAGAACCATTGAATGTTACTCATAGCACTAGGTCAGGAAGCAAATGGCGATAATTTAGGGGAATCTTTTCGATCTTCTGTACAATAATGGTATGTTGAGTGTAGTCATTAGAATCGCTTCGATAAGGCAGGAAATTCAACTTCATGATAAAATAAGAAGACTTCCCTAAATATTTGTTTTCTTTAGCTATCGAAAGAATTTCGTAGGGACTCAAAAACGAGTTCGAATCATGCCAGGTAAACAAGCCATCGGTGTTCGATTCATCGAGGTTTTACTGTTTTCTGATACATTTACATTTTGTACAACTGCTGCAATGCTCTGTACAAGTACAGTGGACTCTCGTTATCTCGAATTCCAAGGGAATCACTGAAATACTTCGAGATATCCGTACCTCGACATATCAGAGTTGAGAGAGTGAGGAAAACAATAAATTGAACAACCACATTTAACAAATAAACATGTTATTTGACTCCTGAAGTTAAAAATATATATATAAAATAATGTGGAAAAGAGGAGAAATTGCTCCTTAGGAGCAATTTCTCCTCATTTCCACATTATTTTGTTACTTGTTGTCATAGTTTCATGTTAAAACGGGGACCAGATTTTCACTTCGAGATAAGTGGTAATTCGAAATAAGCGAGTTCGAGATAATGAGGTTCGACTGTATATACAAAGACTACTAGTCTCCCGTGGTACTGAATCATAAATGTCATACAATGTTATAGAACGCACCACACAAGAAAACAAATACAGATCAGAATAATTAATACCATATACTATATGATGACATATTACAGTATTATATCCTTTTAGATTTTATAATATTGTATCAGTCTGTTTAGCGCAAGTCTTTACATCCAGTCCCGCTTTATATTGTTTAATATTGTAAATTATTGCATAAAAAGCAGTGCCGCACGTTATTAACAGCCGTGCATTAACCGGCGAAAGGCCGTGTATTAACACGGCAATTCACGCGCTGTTAATGCACGGCTACGCAATTTTCAATATGCTCGTACCGGGGCCACAGAATTGCTGCCGTCGCGAGATGTGTACTGCCCTGCCCTAGAACGAGCATAGTCCGTGGAAATAGCGTTCGCGCGACATCGGGGAAAAGGCGAAACAAAATAGTGCAAGAAATAACACAAATTGTAGCAAATGTTTTCAGTTTTTATGCAATAATAGCGGTCGAACATGGTTTTTCAATGCATTAACATTCGCCAGGTCTTTTGGGTCCTTTGAGAGGTGTTGAAAACCGCGGCCTTCGGCCTCGGTTTTCAAACCTCCCACGGGACCTCGCGAATGTTAATGCATGAAAAACCATGTTTGATCCCTACAGTACACAGCCTTGCACTCACAGCTGTACATGAATACAACCTAATAAACCCATCTGAGAGCATCCGTCTGTATGCTTTGTAACACAAAATACCAATGTCTGCTGTTCAATATTACAGTCGACTCTCATTATCTCGGTCCACGGGACTCTCTGAAATACTTCGAGATATCCGTACCTCCACATATCAGATTTGCAGAACTGAGGGAAAAATAAATCGAACTAGAACAGTGTTTTCAGAGGAAAACGTATGTCCCCCACCAATTTGAACAGACCTATCATTGAAAAAGTTGTATCTATAATTTATTCTTTTTTTTTTTGCGTGTGTGTGGTCGATGGGGGCCATTTTCAAAAATCTAAGCCATAGTGTGATCTTGAAAATGGGGTCAAGGTCACCAAAATCTAATCAGTTCTTGACCCTGTCTAAACAATATAGCTGTACAAGTTTGGTCAGAATCCATCCATTCATTCTGGAGATAGGGTGCAGGAAAGCCATTTTCCAATAATCTGAGCCCTCCTGTGACCTTGAAAATGGGGTCAAGGTCACCAAAATCTAATCAGTTCTTTTTCATGTCACAACAATATAGTTGCGCAAGTTTGGTCAAAATCCATTCATTCCGTCGTGAGATAGGGTGCAGACAAGCCGTTTTTTCAACAATCTAAACCCTTGTGAGACCTTGAAAATGGGGTCAAGGTCACCAAAATATAACCAGTTCTTTTCCATGTCACAACAATATAGGTGTACAAGTTCAGTCAAAATCCATCCATTCATTCTGGAGATAGGAAGCAGACAAGCCATTTTCCAACAATCTGAGCCCCCCCCCCTCCCCCCCCCCACACACACACCACCTGTGACCTTGAAATGGGGTCAAGGTCACTAAAATCTAATCAGTTCTTGCCCCTGTCTCAGCAATATAGCTGTACAAGTTTGGTCAAAATCCATCCATTCATTCTGGAGACAGGGTGCAGAAAAGCCATTTTCCAACAATCTAAGCCCTCCGGTGACCTTGAAAATGGGGTCAACGTCACCAAAATCTAATCATTTCTTTCTCATGCCACAACAATTTAGTTTGCAAGTTTGGTTAAAATCCATCAATTTCTTCATGAAATAGGGTGCAGACAAGCACTGAGCCCTTGTGTGACCTTGAAAATGGGGTCAATGTCACAAAAATCTAAACATTTTTTTTTTCATGTCACAACAATATAGGTGTTTAAGTTTAGTCAAAATCCATCCATTCATTCTGGAGATAGGGTGCAGACAAGCCATTTTCCAACAATCTGAGCCCTCATGTGACCTTGAAAATGGGGTCAAGGTCACCAAAATCTAATCAGTTCTTTTCCATATCTCAACAATTTAGATGTACAAGTTTGGTAAAAATCAATCCATTCATTCAGGAGATAGGGTGCAGACAAGACATTTTCCAACCATCTAAGCCATCATGTGACCTTGAGTATGGGGTCAAGGTCACCAAAATCTAATCAATTATTTTACATCTCCGAGCAATCTAGATGTGCAGGTATGGTCAAAATTCACTTGTTCCTTCAAGAGATAGGGTGCAGACAAGCAATTTTCCAGCCTTTTCCAACAATCTAAGTCCTCCAGTGACCTTGATAATGGGGTCAAGGTCATCAAAATCTAATCAGCATTTTTTCCCCACCCAATGAATTTGTGTAAGTTTGGCCAAAATCCATCCATCCATTAAGGAGATAGAGTGCAGACAAGAGGCTACGCCGACGCCGACGGGATCCGCACTAAAATCAATATGTCTGATCTGCGCCTTTGTTGTTCGCACAGGTATTAAAGCGAGTTTTCTCAGCGGCTCATATGGAGACTTGAACCATAGATCAAGCACAAATCGCACTACTTTTTGGTTGGTATCTATTCAATGGCGTACTAATATGCACTCATGGTCTACTTTTTTGCACGGATTAATACAAAATTCAATAGAAGTCAAAGCCACTGTCTCTATAACCGCGCGTCGCAACGATGAATGACAGATAGAATCTGTCATTAAAAAAAACGGTGAAAAAGCTCAGGCGCTGATAGGGTCTCATGTACTATACAATCGTATAATCGTTCGTCCAGAGGGCTCCGCTCTACCAATTGCGCCATTGCATCATACCAACCAAAACCACTCCTATAGCTATAAGATTGTTTTTACATAAAATTATTTGTAACGTTATACCGATATTTCATGCAACACCTGCTTTACCCGAATAGAGTGGTAGCTGCTGTGACGTCACTGTCAAATTATCCTCCGAGCACTATACCGTACAATTTAATGCAAAGTACAGTAATTAAATACTATAGTCGACCCTCAATAACTCGAAAATCTCTGGGACCATGTAAATTGGTTCTAGACATGGGTAGTTAAAGCCACTGATGGTTAATTATAGCGCCAGGTCAGGAGGCAAATGGATATATAACTTAGAGATGTCGTTTCGATCTTTTATATAATGATTTTATGTTGAGTGTACTCATGAAAATCACCTGACTGAGGCGATTCTAATAAGTACTCACAATACACAATTTCATGATAAAATAGAGAATTTCCTTAAATATTTGTTTTCTTGAGGTATCGGAAGAATTTCATAGAGATTCAAAAACGAGTTCGAATATCCAAGGTAAACGAGCCATCGGTGTTCGAGTCATCGAGGTTTTACTGTATTCATTTTATTTCTATTATGTGTTACCATTGTTTTGGCAACTACGGTCGAACTTCGATAGCTCGAACACCGATGGCTAATTCAAACTCGTTTTCATCATGGAATTCTATGTTGTGTGTAATATTAGAATCACCTCATCGAGGTGATTCTAATGAGTACACACAAAATACAATTATTGTGTAGAAAATCGAAAATAAAATCCCTAAATAACCTCTATTTACTTCCTGACCTGGCACCATGATTAACACTCAGTGGCTCGTACTACCTATGTCTCGAACAATTTTCCATGATCCCAAAGATTTTCGAACCACTCACTGAAATTTTACAAGTTGTCAGGTGCCACATTTTATGATTGTATTAATTCCATGTATCAATTGATATAACCTTTCTTGGAAAATGAAATGTCTACTTTTTAGGATTATGGAGCATTTAATTAGTTGTCAAAGATTTAGCTCATATATATATTTAATAAATTAGAAGCCGCATTATTTTTCGCGTCAAAATAAAACTGCCCAGGAATTATCTTCTCCGTACCTATCTTTTTCTTCATTCAATGCATTGCTAGTTATTCCTCATGTTATTTGCAAGGGCACCGTGCAAATAGCGAAGTTGGGAATTCCTTCCAGAATGGGAGATAATTATTACCTCCCCTAATTGTTAATTGTCGACTTTCCCAGTCTAAAAATAGACAGTCGCACAACATCCGTGTTTACACAATTTCACCGTTGGATATCCGAACCGTATAATTTAAGAAGCAAACGAGCCAGTAAATAGAGGATATTCAAATGTTTGGAGTGAATATGACTTTTATTTCATCGAGTGAAGTGAAAAAATGTATATTTCATGAGTGCCGAAGGCACGAATGAAATATACATTTTTTCACTTCACGAGATGAAATAAGTCATATTCACGACAAACATTTGAATTTTCTTTTTATTATATACATCACTTTCGATAGAAGAGATGCAAATCTTGCATTTGCAAGGGAAAGTCCGACACGCAGTTTTGTCCCTTGGCGCCATGACGTTCATGTTTCGTTTTGTTTGGTGACGTTAGATATGACGTCAGAAACGCGCATTGGCGTGTAAAAATAAAAAAAAAAAGAAAATTTCTCTTTTTCAGTGAATACCATAAAAATTTTCATCTCGTGTAATGAAAACATTAATGTAAATAAGAAAACAGTAGATCCAGATCTTATATTTTTCACTGCTCAGAGGAGTGAAAATATAAGTTTTATATTTTCACTAGTGAAAATATAAACTTATATTTCACTAGTGAAAATATGCATTTTATTTCATTAATAATTCTCTATATTTCATTACTTTGTATATAATAAATATTCTTACGCATATTTTGACGTTTTGGAACATCTGATGCCTTTTATGATGCCTAGCGCTGTATACTAGCGCGAACTTATGCATTCATCACGAAAACGCGCCTATATAAATTTGACCCCCTTAAACCCCACCTTTATATAGTAAAACTGGGGTTTCCAGGGGTTACATTATTTTTCTTATTTCTGCTCAAACACATAGATTGTGGGTACTCATAAGAACCGCCTCGTTGAGGCGGTTCTAACGAGTACCCACAATCTATGTTTTGAGCAGAAATATGAAAAATATCAGAATTTTTATCTAAAAATTTTCAGTTTTTTGGAGGTGAAATTTTCTACATATTTGAATAGGCCTGTTTTCGTAATGTTTGTGGCCATCTTGAAACGAAAGATACTCAGCATGAAATTTTTTGTGCATTTTTCGGAACCATAAACATTTATCAGTCTGATGCATTAAACACCCGAGTATGTGCTAGATGTATTAAGACTTCGCATGTTGGTCAACATTTTCAACACACGGCATTTTGATTTTTTTTCTTATTTCTCATAGAAAATAGTCTTGACATTTCATGCAAACTGTCTCCTGTTCAGACAATTGGCATAAACTGTCAAAGCATATTTTCTAGGAAAAATAAGAAAAATATCAATTTGCCGTCTGCTGAATTAGTCTAGAAAATGGCGAAGGTAAATGGCCTGAAATGGTATATAATCTTAACTAGAAATGACACCAAACACGCAACCATCGTTTACAAAGTGTTATCAGTTAGTAGAGCTGTGTGCATAGACACAGATGCCATCGCACACATTACGAAAACACGCCTATTCAAATATACTGAACATTTTTCCGCCAAAAAACGAAAGTTTTCAGATAAAATAAATCTGACATTTTTCATATTTCTGCTCAAAACATAGATTGTGGATACTCGTTAGAACCGCCTCGACGAGGCGGTTCTAACGGGTACCCACAATCTATGTTTTTAGCAGAAATAAGAAAATAATGTATACCCCTGTAAACCCCAGTTTTACTATATAAAAGTGGGGTTTAAGGGGGTCAAAATTATAAAGGAATGTTTTCGTGATGAGTGCGAGGTCAATTAATGTAGGTCCCCAAGAATGGGAAATCTCTAAGGCATACTAAAGAATAAAGATCTTTACTTTTGAGCACAGGCCTAGAGTCCCATTTATGCATAGATCCCATAAAAGGAACATTGGCAAACATTGTAGGCCAAGATTAGACGCTGCAGAACACAGTGTTTGATCAGGGTATACATTGTTTGTATTAAATACATGACTTGCTGTCTTAAATAATATTACTAAAATAAACCAAGCATCCCTTGAATTGGAAACAAGAGCAGAAGACGAATTGATTTCATAATTTTTATTTAATTATTTTTATCTTATTTTATTTTTTTGTAGTATTTTTGGCGCTATAGAGATCTAAATTAAGTAGTGGTTCTAATACCCGGTAAGCATTCTACATAAATCTAAGCGGGCCGGTATCGGTCCGTCAAGGTAGCTGACGGGCCAATAACAGCCCACTATAGATTTATAAAGAATGCTAGCTGGGTATTTAACGTAATAGAATACCTTAAAATAGTTGATGACCCTTACAATAGATACTGGGGCCAAAGATTGCCCTGTCAATTTGGTCCTAACGGTAACATTGCATAAATGAGCCACCGGTGTAACATAACGAAAACATACCTATACAATTTTGACCCCTTTAAAACCCCCCATTTATATAGTAAAACTGGGGTTTACAGGGGTATACATTATTTTTCTTATTTCTGCTCAAAACATAGATTGTGGATACTCGTTAGAACCGCCTCGACGAGGCGGTTCTAACGGGTACCCACAATCTATGTTTTGAGCAGAAAATATGAAAAAAAATATCAGAATTTTTATCTGAAAACTTTTAGTTTTTGGTGGTGAAATTTTAAATTTATTTGAATAGGCGTGTTTTCGTAATGAATATAAAAAGTGTTATGTGCTTCCAACAGAGACTGATCAGCCTTGGAAACTGCCCAGTCTGACTAGTTTCACTGTCAGTTGCTAGAGCTTCCGTTTTGTGTCTGGGAGGTTGTGGTTTCGATCACCGGTCGAGACACAACGAACACTTTAAAAATAATACTAGCTGGTCTTTCGCTAGGCGCAGAGCAATAAGAAAGCGGAAACTGGTCGGGCCGGTGCCAGTATAAGGTGACTGGGTGGAATGTCACGTCATGTGCCCTGGGAGTGATATTTTATTGAGGCAGCACTCTAAAAGTGAGCAATGAGCTCCCTATCACATCCAGACACTGTCGCGATAAGACTGAAAGATTGTTGAATGCACCTGGATAAAATAAAAATAAATCTTCGAAGTTTTATTTATTTATTTATTTATTTTTTTTTTTTTATTATTTTTTTTTCAGACTGAAATCTGTCCGAACGATCAAATTTATTGTTATATGATTGCCAGCAAAAGGCCTTCTCTGATTGGCTGATACTGGCTGTAGCAGGTTTTTACAAATCCTGATGTTTGCTATAATTAGCTGCTGCTTGCTAAAAATAGCCTGGCTAAGGTCAAGGACCAATCAACATCACTTTTGTCACTGTTGCCAGACAGCTTTAAATAGTCATATACCAAATAGCCTGGCTAAGGCCAAGGACCGCTCAACATCACTACTGCCAGACAGCTAAAAACAGTCGTATAACAAAACAACTGATGCACTGAGGTTAACATCAGGATTTGCTAACCCGAGAAAGTGATGTTCACCGAGACGATGTAATTTACACAAACTGATTACGGATGGACGGACGGACATGGTGATCATAAGGCACTTCTCGTAAGTCCTCCTTTCGCATGACTTTTCAGCGGATCGTGCAATTCGAAATCCCGTTTGCGTTTAAAACACTATCAAAGTAGCGGTCTAGGACCTTTGTCATAAATGGGCGCCAAACATTGATTTGTTTTTAGAATACGTTAACAGCAACCGGGATAATAAATAGAGTATATCAAAGATAACCAGCACTGTACCTTATTGGACCTGTAGTCACGGTAGGGGACAAAAAGGTCAGGGCGGTCAAACTGGGAGGGGGAAGAGGAAAAACTTTTTTTTTCGGAACATGGTCTTGTAGCATATCAAAGCGACCGGTGTGATTGGTAGACCATTATACAGTTAACATTGTTTACGTATACAGGGTCAAAGCAGGGTTCGTTAAGGCCTAAGTTTGTAACTACGGGGATATGCGATGGCCCCCCCATCTTGAAGGCGCCGTTCTGGTAAAGAACGTTTTAAAGTTACCTCTTCCTCCTGTAATGAACAGGTGTTACATATCTGTATGATTCGTACATATCATACGAAAGCTTCACATAAATTGTCCACATGTTAGCCCTTAAACTGCCAATCACAACAATTATCGTCTGCTTTCTCATCCGCTTCTGATTTCAAAAGTCATTTTTGCAAACAGTGTGGACCCAGATCAGACTGCTCCTTTATGAGCAGTCTGATCTGGGTCCACACTGTTTGCCTGTATGCAAAAATACGCTCGTAGGTTTGAAAAGTATGAAAGAATATACAGCAGACGACATAAACAGACGACATTTTCAGATGCAGTTTTTCTTGGCGCTTTAATGGTTAATATGCATACAGTTGTACGCAAACTTACCACAATAACATTGCCACGTGTTACATGTTCGTACAATTGTACGCATAGTAACACAATTGCACGCACACGTTACGCATCTGTTCAGGACGTCTTCATGGTATCTCTTTGCCGTGGCGATTCCAATGCGTAAGTACCATTACGAAAACATGCCTATACAAATATATACTGAAAATTTTACCACCAAAAAATGAAAATTTTGAGATAAAAAATCTGATATTTTTCATATTTCTGCTCAAAACATAGATTATGGGTACTCGTTAGAACCGCCTCGTCGTGGCGGTTCAAACGAGTACCACAATCTATGTTTTGAGCAGAAATAAGAAAAATAATGTATACCCCTGTAAACCGGCCCCGGTGGCTCAGTTGGATGTGCCGTCCGACTGGAGACCAGGAGGTCGCGGGTTCAACCCCCGCCGAAGTCGGCAACATTCTTTCGTGGAGATTGATCATGAAATATTTTCTACGGTCATTCTCTCCCTTCCGCTGATTCAAGAAGGGCAGTTGTCAGTTTCTGGCGAAAGAATGTGTACAATACTGGTTAACCGCTTAGAGGACTAAGCCTGCCCAGTAAACGTGTGGCTAGGTAAACTGACCGCGCTCGACATGACCCCATTGGGTTGACTGGGCCGTAAAACCTCAACACAAACAAATACCCCTGTAAACCCCAGTTTTACTATATAAAAGTGGGGTTTAAGGGGGTCAAAACTATATAGGCGTGTTTTCGTGATGCAACAAAATGGTTTGTCACAAAACTCACAACTTGGCCAAACTAGTGCCAAACAAATACAGTAAAACCTCAATGACTTGAACACAGATGGCTCGTTTACCTCGGATGATTCGAACTCATTTTTGAGTTCCTAGGAAATTCTTCCGCTAGCTCAAGTAAACAAATATTTAAGGATTTTTTTTTTTTTTTTTTTTTTTTCATGAAATTGTAGGTTGTATGTACTCATTAGAATCGCCTCATCGAGGCGATTCTAATGACTTCACTCAGCTTACCATTATTATATAGAAAATCAAAAAAGACTTCCCTTAATTATCACCATTTGCTTCCTGACCTGGCGACATGATTCAACCTCAGTGGCTCGAACTACCCATGTCTCAAAGATGTCCGAGCCATTGTGGTTTTACTGAATCTGCTATTGTTTTTTTTTTAAATATCTCTTATTTATGAATTGCATAGAGTCAATCGGGCGGTTTCAGTTTAACATTTATTCCTGGAATCTTGATTCTTTGGTAACAGGTCACTATGTCTTGAATGGATTTCTGAAATGACAGACAAAACATTAAGCTTTACCACTCTCTGGGCTTAATCAGCAGACGACAAAATGCTGATAATTTTCTTATTTTTCCCAGAAAAAAACAGGATTTGACATTTCATGCAAATTGTCTCCACTGGAGACAATTTGCATGAAATGTCAAATCCTGCTTTCTGCTTATTTTTTTATAGTAAAACTGGGGTTTACAAGGGTATAGGAAAAATAAGCCCCGCCCCCGCCTAAAGGCCATGTTTTTTGACAAATCATGACGGCTTGAACAATCTTGATAGAGGGTCACTAAGGAAACATTTCTGCCAAGTTATATTGAAATCGGTCCAGTGGTTTATGACAAGAAGATTTTTAAAGTTTTCTATATAGATATATAGGGAAATAAACCCCGCCCCCTAGCAGCCATGTTTTTTGACAAATCATGGCGGCTTGAACAATCTTGGTAGAGGATCACCGAAGAAACATTTCTGGAAAAATTATATTGAAATCGGTCCAGTGGTTTCTGACAAGAAGATTTTTAAAGTTTTCTATATAGATATATAAGTAAAATAAGCCCCGCCCCCTGACGGCCATGTTTTTTGACGAATTCAAATGGCTTGAACAATCTTGGTAGAGGATCATCGAAGGAACATTTCTGCAAAATTATATTGAAATCGGTCCAGCAGTTTCTGACAAGAAGATTTTTAAAGTTTTCTATATAGATATATAGGGAAAATAAGCCCCGCCCTCTGGCGGCCATGTTTTTTTGACGAATCTGAATGGCTTGAACAATCTTGGTAGAGGATCACCAAAGGAACATTTCTGCAAAATTATATTGAAATCGGTCCAGTGGTTTCTGACAAGAAGATTTTTTTAAGTTTTTAGTTAAAAAATCTATTTTTAGCTCCTGTGACCTAGATATGCAACGGACCGAAACCATTTGAACAATTTTGAAAGAGGACCAATCAAGGATCATTCCTGTGAAGTTTGGTCAAAATCCAATCAGTGGTTTAGGAGGAGATGTTGTTTAAAGATTGTGGACGGACGGACGGACATACGGACGACGACGACGACATACGGACGGTGAGTGATCACAAAAGCTCACCTTGAGCCTTCAGCTCAGGTGAGCTAAAAATACGGGTCAGCTAATTTTCTATAAGGAATAGATGTATGAAATTTTAAGACGTAGCATACAACTTTCATCATTTATGAGACCTTCCGAATGTGTGACGAACGGACAAACTGTCCCTCAACTTTTTCAAAGTTGGGGTCATCAGTATAAGCCCATCTACCTCTCTCTCGATACCGAATCGGTCAGTACTGATCACTGATTCAGGTGACCTGATAGCAACCATATGACATATGCAACCAGCGTAGACCAGATAAGCCTGCGCATCTGCGGTCTGATCAGGGTCTACGCTGATCGCTAGTAGAAGGTCGTTGTCTATTTGGAGAGGCTCAAATGACTGGAGTTCTCAGGACAGACAACTCAAAAATCAAAATTGTTTGTCCCCTTCTGAACAGGGGTCTTCTCTAAATGGAAAGAATTTGCTCCCCCAGGGGAGCAAATTCTTCCCTTTCAGAGTAGACCCCTTTCAGACGAAGATTGGTGCGCAGAAAAGCCAACAGAAAGCCACAAACGTGGTCTCCCTTCCACAATCTAACATTACGAAAACACGCCTATTCAAATATATAGAAACTTTCACCTCCAAAAAATTGAAAATTTTCAGATAAAAACTCTGATATTTTTCATACTTTTGCTCAAAACATAGATTGTGGGTACTCGTTAGAACCGCCTCGCCGAGGCGTTCTAACGAGTACCATAATCTATGTTTTGAGCAAATATAAGAAAAATAATGTATACCCCTGTAAACCCCAGTTTCACTATATAAAAGTGGGGTTTAAGGGGGTCAAAAATATATAGGCATGTTTTCGTGATGAAGTATATCTACTCCATCAAATAACTGAAATATATACCAATTTAGGAACGGCAACTCCAGCTAATGTATATCGAACTTTTCCTTGTCTACTACTTTTGTGTTTCACAACAGGAATTTTTTTCAGGAGACTGTCGTGCACTACTAGGATAGTGTAAGGGGTGAATGGCATGCAATGGTTATCTTCCTCTATCACAACAAACGATCCCTCCTGTAACATATTAAGCTCTATTACAACAAACGATCCCTCTTGTAACATACGAACCTCTATTACAACAGACGAACCCACCTGTAACATATTAACCTCTATTACAACAAACGATCCCTCCTGTTACGTACGAACCTCTGTTACAACAGACGATCCCACCTGTAACATATTAATATCTATTACAACAAATAATCCTCCCCCTAACATAAGGACCTCTATTACAGCAAACTATCCCCCCTATAACATATTAACCTCTACTACACATGACGATCCATCCTGTAACATACGAACTTCTATTACAATAGATGGTTCCTCCTGTAACATACGAACCTCTATTGCAATAGACGGTCCTTTTCGTAACATATCAACTTCTGTTGCAATAGATGATCCTTCTTGTAAACATATTAACTTCTGTTACAATAGACGGCCCTTCTTGTTACATATTAACCTGTATTACAAAAATAGATGAAACCGGTGAAGCTGATGTCGCACCAGCACCTTCCCCCTCTCTCCCACCCACCCACACACACACACACCAAAAATTGTATTTCAGGTAGAAGAAATTAATATAGGAATCTCATCTAAAGCATATGCATTTCTCATATGCAGACCGAGAGTAAACATGTGCAAAGTTTCAAAACAAACGGTTTAAAATTGTGTGAGAAGTTGCAATCACAAGGTACCCACTGTCTATACATCTGAGGGCAGAAAATGACAAAGTTCAAGAAGTAGAAAAAAGTGACAAAAATTAAGGCACACGCACATCTTCAGACTATGGAGAAAATATCTGCAAAGTTTCAAAAAGATTGGTATAAAATTGTATGAGGAGTTATGCTCACGAGGTACCCACTGTCTATATACTGAAGGTGAAAAATGATTAAATTCACAATGTGGAAAGAGGTAAAAAAAAAAAAACATAATCTAACAATTATATCCAAACCACATGCACATCCTCATACCATGAAGAAGACACATGCAAAGTTTCAAAATGATGGTACAAAACTGTAAGAGGAGTTGCGCTCACAATACACCCAGGGTAAATGTTGACGGATGGATGGACGAACAGACGGACGGACGAACGGACGGAAACTTACACGCCGGTGCTAGCAGGTGCTATAATAAACGACCCTTTGTGTAACGTATTAACTTCTATTACAACTGAAAGTACTTCCTGTAACATATTAACATTTATTACAAAAGACGGACCTTCTTGTAACATATTAACCTCTATTACAATAAACAGTTCTTCTTTTAACATATTAACTTCTATTACAATAGACGGTCCTTCTTGTAACATATTAACCTCTATTACAATAGACGACCCTTCTTGTAACATATTAACTTCTATTGCAATAGACGGTCCTTCTTGTAACATATTAACTTGTATTACAATTAAGGTCCGTCCTGTAACATATTATCCTATATTACAAAAGCCGGTCCTTCTTGTAACATATTAATTTCTATTACAACAGACGGTCATTCCTTTGGCATATTATTTCGATTTGCGCTTGTTTGGTTTTGTCTGTTCTTCTTCCTTTAGGTGCCTTGGTAGGGCTGTGGCTTGTGATTGTGGCACTCCCCTAGACTTTTCTTTTACCTTTTTCTGTTACAATAGACGGCCCTTCCTGTAACATATTAATTTTTTATTACAATAGCCAACATTTCCTGTAACCTGTTAACCTCTATTGCAATAAACAGTCCCTTCTTATGTAATATATCAAGCTTTACTATAACTAAACGTACGGTATATCGTGTAACATTAAACCTCTATCTCAATAAACGACCCGTCCTGTTACATATTAATTTTTTAACAATAGATATACCTTCCTGCAAAATGTCAACCTCTAATACAAGAATTTTTTCCTCAATGTGTAATATATCAAGCTTTGTCACAATAAAACGGTCGATCGACAAACATATAAACCTCTACCACAACGAACTATCCCTCCTGTAACATATAATCTCTCCTGAAACATATACTCACTACTATCTTAATAAACGATCGTTCCAGTACCACATTTACATCTATCACAACAAGCGATCCCTCTCGTAAAATGTATCCCTATATCACAAACGATCCCTCCTATAACATATCAACTTTCATAACAACAAACAATATCTCCTGCAACAGACACTCTCTACTATCTTAACAAACGATCATTCCAGTAACACGTTAACCTCTTTCGTAACAAACGATCCGTCCTGTAACATTTACATAATTTCTGTAACAGCGAACGACCTTTTCTGTATCATATAATCTCTAGTAATTTAACAAACGATCACTCTGGTAACATATTTTAAAATCTATCCCAACAAACGACCCCTCCTGTAAGATTGATTGGTTATTGTTATAGAAGTTATATGTTACAGAGGGGATCGTTTGTTGTGATATAAATGACATGTATAAGCTTTAAGCTTACCGTCTGATCCTGACACATTAATGTTGTGAAACTAATTTTCATGTAATTGAAACAATAAAATATTGTTTAAACCAACAAACGATCCCTCCTATAATATATTAACTTCTATAACAATAATTAATCTCTTCTATAACATATTATCTCTACTATCTTAACAAACGATCTTTTTTTTTTCTATTTTTTTTTCTAGAAAATACGGTTTGGCATGTCATGCAAATTGACTTCTAAGTATCAATTTTATGAATATATTTGAGCCAGCCTACAATAAGATTTCTGCGACCAGCGAAGAATCAGATCAACCTGCACATCCGCGCAGTCTAATCAGAGTCTTCGGTGATCCCATGTGCCTTCTACAGCCTCCAAGGTGGGATGAACCATCACGAAAACATAGCTCTATAATTCTGACCCCTTAAACCCACTTTTACATAGTGAAACTGGGATTTACAGGCCCGGGGGTGTACATTATTTTTCTTATTTCTGCTTAAAAACACAGACTGTGCGTACTCCGCCTCGACAAGGTGGTTCTAACTATCTATATTTTGAGCAGAAATATGAAAAATATCAGAATTTTTATCTGAAAACATTGTTTTTGGTGTTGAAATTTTCAATTTATTTAATAGGCGTGTTTTCGTAATGGAGAACGCTTGTCATACTGGCTAGATGTACAGGCTTATCTACACTTTTGCTGGCTACAAAAACCTTGTTTTAGGTTATGTCGTTCGCTGGTTCATTTATCTAAAATAGGGCGTACCTTGTCAGATTTAATCTTTTCTTCCGCTCGAACATTTTCTGTGTGATGAAATAACCACGGATGACTGCCTAGGACTTGCCGTGCCTTTTCACCTCGTGGGCTACTCTAAAATGATAAAATATGACAGCCTTTAGAATTGCTTAATAGTTCTGTACTGCAATGTACAGTCGAACTTCAATGGCTCGAACATCTTTGGGACCATGGAAATTTGTTCGAGACTTGGGTAGTTCGAGCCACTGAGGGTTAATCATAGCGCAAGATCAGAAGGCAAATTAGAATAATCTAGGAATGTCCTTTCCATCTTCTATAAAATAATGGTATGTTCAGTGTACTCATTAGAATCGCCTCGGCGATTCTAATGAGTACACACAACATACATTTTCATGATAAAATAAGAAAATTTCCCTTAAAATCCCAAAATATTTGTTTTCTTGAGCTATCGGAAGAATTTCCTAGGGACTCAAAAACGAGTTCGAATCATCCACGGTAAACGAGCCATCCACGTTCGAGCCATCGAGGTTATACTGTGTAATGGTTAGTTCTGCAACACAATAAGTAGAAACCATGGGTTTTAAGAAAAATAAAACACTCTTTCTTTAGTTCCCAGATAAATTCCAAACCTTGAACGATGGACCCGAGTATTGAGATTTCTGTCTTCCCTGCGCACCAATGATTCATATCACATCTTTATTAACAATCACAAAAAGATCAATATATAGTGTCGAGGTTTCCGGGACAGTTTTGTCAGTTTCGGTCAAGTAGGCCTCATCAGTAACCTCACTATAACTTTTCAAAATTCTCGAATCAGTTCAATGATTACAAAGGATAAGAAAATGTAAATAATACTACAGTCGAACCTCAATGGCTCGAACATCTTTGGGACCATGGAAATTCGTTCGAGACTTGGGTAGTTCGAGTCACTGAGGGTTAATCATGGCACCAGTTCAGGAAGCAAATAGCAATAATTTAGGGAAATCTTTTCGATTTTCTATACAGTGATCGTATGTTGCGTGTACTCATTAGAATCGCCTCGATGAGGCGATTCTAATGATTACACACAACATAGAATTTCACGATAAAATAAGAAAATTTCCTTAAATATTGGTTTTCTTGAGCTTTTAGAAGAATTTCGTAGGGACTCAAAAATGAGTTCGAATTAGCCATGATAAACGAGCCGTCGGTGTTCGAGCCATCGAGGTTCGACTGTATAGTGAAGTATGGGTAGATGTTTTACGGCCGCCACACGGCACTAACACCAACTATAGTGAAGATAAATAGACTGTAGAAGTAAAGGCACTTGAGAGCAATGAACACACTCACAAAAAAAGAAAACAGCGGAAGTGTCGAGTTTTCTAGGCCAGACTAGCTACACGTAGTTTAGAGCAATAAGGCCTCATCAGTGACTCATAAAATTTTTCACAGATTTCTGAAACAGCTGTGATCACTAAGGAGAAGAAATATAAACTACACTTTAGTGAAATACAAAAAGACGTTTTACGGCCTCCAGACAGCACTAACACCTGCTACAGTGAAGATAACTGGATTCTAGAAGGGAGGACCGTTAAGAGAAAAGAATATACATGTATAAAAAAAAGAGAAAAAACAGCGAAAGTGTCGAGTTTTCTGTGCCAGACTAGCTACGCGTAGTTTAGACGAATTAGGCCTCATCAGTGACTCATATAAATTTTCACAAATTTCTGTGTAAGCACAGTGATCACAAAGGACAAAAATATAAACAATACTCAAACTCATACATAACTCATTATGAGATGTCTCATCTGGATCTACACTGTTTGCAAAAACTTATGTCTTCGTCTACAGGACTGAAAGGGTGAACATTCAAATGTGATCTAGTCTTAAAAAGCTCTGTATAACAAAATTGCAAGCATACATGATTATAGCGTAGATTTGACACAGTTTAAGTTTACATTATATCTTCAGTACATAACCGGCCTCCGTGACTCAGTTGGATGAACGTCCGACTGGTATTCAGGAGGTTCTGGGCTCGACCCCCACCGGGTCGGCAATATTCTTTCGTGGAGATTGATCGTGAAATATTTTCTACGGTCATTCTCTCTCTTCCGCCGATTCAAGAAGAGCGGTTGTTAGTTTCTGGCGAAAGAATGTGCACAATACTGGTTAACAACTTATAGGACTAAGCCTGCCCAGTAAAAGTGTGGTTAGGTAAATCGACAGCGCTCAACATGACCCCATTGGGTTGACTAGGCCGTAAAACACAAACAAATCTTCAGTACGTAAGTTGATTGGTATCACATAACATATGGAAGAACAGAAGTTCGTAGAATAATAGAAGTTCTTTAAATTTGAATACTCCCCAGTAAATTTCATCTAAAACCGCTGAGAAAGAAGTGTGTGAGTGTTGGTCGTCCATCCAAATCAATTTATTGTAAATCAACATACCTCTGCCGTGGCATAGGATTCGCAGTTGTAAACCTCCGAATTTTCAGTACTTTCAAACTCTGAAATATTCAAGTTCAAATTAGAGTTCTAAATTTGCTTGGCAACCGAGGCACAAAGAAGCCATGTCACTTTTAAGCACCACAAATTGAAGCAAACATACGTCTACAGAAATTCAAACAATTTAAACTGTCAGACGACAAGGGAACTAATTCACTTTCAAGGAAGACAACTCTGTCAAAATTGTTTTGCTTCCCTGCTAAAAAGGTGCCCACTCTAAAAGGAAAGAATTTTGGGAGCAAATTCTCTCCCTTTAGAGTAGACACCTTTTCAGAAGGGGCTTGGTGTGTAGCAAAACAAATAGGAACTCATAGAAGTGGTCTCCCATGTAATAAAAATGGTGAGAATATGTACCACGTGCATTCAGTCCCCTATAAGCTTGATACCGGAGCTCTTTTAGATATAATGAAAATCACAAGAGCTTCTCTTTTGTTTAAACTGATATTCCCAGACTATTGTTTTGATAATTATATTGTCCGTCAAATTTATTAGAATAATTGTTCTGATACTCTAAATTTCACGAAAATAATTTATGCTCTCACTGAGGTTCTGAAGCTTGAATCTGTATTTTCACTGTGAAAAAAATATACATGCTTATCATCAAAATACATAAAAATACAAACATACCAAAACGCTTTTGATGAAATTAGATCATAATCACTTTTTAATTTATAGCATTTTTACCTTCATTGACCTAACTTGGCTACGTAGCCTAGTTAGCAAACTACTGCTTCTCTTGGACTACTGAACTCTACCATTAAACGTGCAAATAAAGCACCTCTTAAACCCAACCACTCTCTGGGCTAATTCAGCAGACGACAAACTGGTGATATTTTTCCCAGAAAAAAAAACAAGATTTGATATTTCATGCAATTTGTTTTATGGGAAAAATAAGAAAAAAAGAATCAATATGTCATCTGCTGAAAATTTTAACCAGAATCCTAAGCGTTAAAGTGCTGCTGGGGGCGGAGAAAGTCATCAAGCGGAATGCCACATTCTTTCATTATCTCTAAATGGTAAGACCTTTTGTTTTGTTCTGTATTTTCAAAGGTCCCGCTTTTAGATTTTCAACGAGTCTCTACTCAAACTGTCCACTTTCAGTAATAGTAAAACAAACGAAACCACACCAAACCTAGCGTGCCAGATATGCACATTGCCGAATTTAGGGTAGGTGGACAAAGTGAGTATTCGACACGTTGTGACGTTGTCGCTAAATTCAATGCATTTCCAGATTTTTTTGTAAATTTTATTGTCGCAAATCATCATGAAAATTTCGCAAAATAGAAGACAATTGCTTTTCGCAATAAACAATAGGTACATCATATTAAAATCCTTTGTTGTTTCCTTTTACCAACGATTTTAACACAGATGATAATTAAAACGTTGACGTTTGGTAATATATCTTTGACGTCAATGGAAATCATGGTTTTTGGGTTGATTGTTTACAATCAATCCAAAGTATACATAAACCAAAATTTCCTTTAAGGTTGTTGTCTATGTCCTTATCACTGACCAATGCATTACGAAAACACGCCTATTCAAATATATAGAAAATTTCACGTCCAAAAACCGAAAATTTTCAGATAAAAAATTGTGATATTTTTCATATTTCTGCTCAAAACATAGATTGTGGGTACTCGTTTGAACCGCCTCGGCGAGGCGGTTCAAACGAGTACCCACAATCTATGTTTTTGAGCAGAAATAAGAAAAATAATGTATACCCCTGTAAACCCCAGTTTTACTATATGAAAGTGGGGTTTAAGGGGGTCAAAACTATATAGGCGTGTTTTCGTGATGGAATCAAACCGCGCCGCGTTAGACGGACCAACCATTTGTACACGATATGAAATCCACAACCTGCTGTCTCAGAACCGAACTCTATTCCAAAACTGAACGTTTTTCAAAACTTTTTTTTTTTTCAATCGAACCTAAGTTACTAAAGAATCTGAGTCATATTGCTGTAGTCCACGTGACTATCGCTGACCAATAAAGTTATCCACGCAAATAGCATTTACACGAAATCAAGTGGTGAGTTTAACAATGGGCGCCCGATCTACTGGTACCCAGCTTGACATATTTCATACATATAAATCGGCACCTATAAAACCGGCACTCGAGAGCATCCATGTTGAACTCGCCTCAGGTAACGGTATTTATAGCCGCGCTATTCTTGTCGCTGTGACATCATAGAGCTGTGTAAGAAGGGTTATCTGTAAAACCTGGACTGGGCTTAATGCTGGTTGACAAACAGTGCAAGCCTAGATCAGACACCGCAGTACGCGGCATCTGATCCGGGTCTGCACTGTTTGCTTAAATTACAGGAAGTTAAGAGTTAAATGAAACAGTCTTAAGTCCCCGTTCAGGACCATTTTCCCAGTCAACACTCAGAGACAATCGACCCACCAGTGCTGTCAGTGATTTGATTGAAATTTCATACTCACTTCAAACGTGTGTTACTACAAAAACAAAACCTAGAATTTTCTTAACATTTTATAGTATATTTATTTTCAATTTCTTATCATCCCTGTGCGTTGTGAAACAGCCTCTTCAACATCCGTGCGACAATAAATTTCACCAAAAAATATGGAAATGCATTGATTTAAACGGAGACGTCATAATGTGACGAATATTTTTGTCGACTTACAGTATGTTCCTTGCCATTGGCACCAAACTCCAACAATTGATTGAAATATTTTGAAGTGCAGATGCTGACAAATAAAATCTATAAAAGTTGCCCATTGGAAACACCGAACACGTAAAAGACAGAGTCTCGGTTTCATTAAGACTCTTTACATGGCTGAATCGACATCCAATTCATTGTCTTCCGCTAGGTGGCATTTTTCAAATACTGACCTATCTGATTTGAGCATCCTGGAAACAGACCCGGACTACTTTTCAAGACATTATCTTCCGCTAGGTGGCATTTTTCAAATACTGATAAGATATTGTTTTGACAGTTTTCCCTAAATCTATATTTAGAAACTGTGCGAGGGTTGTGCAAAAAGTTCTGTCACTAATAGGCTTCCTTAGTTTTATCCCAGGTATATTTTAAAATGATTCACTGCACTTGAATGGTGTGTTGAATAGCTAACGATACCCGTTTATTTCGTGCAAATTGCTTTCCAACTGACCGAGTTATTTTAAATTGAAACAGATGCAGTCAAATACACTGACCAATTTACTTGTTACATTGGAACATGGACCAGAAAACTGAAATTCATAGCTATATTAAATGCCGCATTAGGCTTAATATAGATTCAAAGCGGATATTTAATGAATTGTGTGGTATATATGGACCGCAGACCATTTCAATGCGCACAGGTTTTAGGTGGGTTAAAGCTTTTAAAGCTGGGAAATTTTCTGTTGAAGATGATACCCGTCCTGGAAGGCCTAAAACCTCTGTTACCAAGGCTAACATCGCTGCTGTAAAGATTGTGGTCGAACAGGATGCGCGATTGTCTGTCAAAGATATAGCTAGTTGTACTGGCATATCAGAAGGCAGTGTGCAAACAATTCTGAAAAAGCGTTTGGACCTGAGAAAGGTTTGCGCTAGGTGGGTATCTCATTTGCTCACTGAGGAGCAAAAGACACAACGCCTTAAATGTGCCCGGGAACTTTTGAAAAAATACAAAGGCTGTAATAGTCGGGTTATTCTTAACTTGCTAACAGGTGATGAAACCTGGGTGCACATGTTTGAGCCACAAAGAAGGGCTGACAATAAGCAATGGAAGCGAAAAGATCAAAAACGCCCATGTATTGCCAAGAGAACCATAAGTGCGAAAAAGATGTTGTAAGCAATTTTCTTTAATTCAAGTGGGTCAGTCGTTCAAGTGCCTTGTCCATCTGGTCATACAGTCATTGACCGATTCTACAAAAATTCTGTACTGAAGAAAATGAAAGAGTAAAGGATGGTCAGGAGTCCACCTTTAACATGACAAGCCTCCTCTCATAAGTGTGAGGTTGTTAAGTCTTTTTTGGCTTCTGAAAAGGTGAAAGTTTTAAACTACCCCCTTATTCAATAAGAAACGACCAAGCAAAGGATGGTCAGGAGTCCACCTTTTACATGACAACGCCTCCTCTCATAAGTGTGAGGTTGTTAAGTCTTTTTTGGCTTCTGAAAAGGTGAAAGTTTTAAACTATCCCCCTTATTCACCTGACCTGAGTACCTGTGACTTCTTTTTATTTCCAAGGCTTAAGAAAATGCTTTCTGGAAATAAGTATACGTCTAGAAGTTCTCTTGGCAGCGCTGTTTATCAGTGTCTCCAACAGATACCAAAAGAAGACTATTTATCTGCTTTTCGCGACTGGGTAAAAAGGTTACAAGAATGTGTTTCAGTAAAGGAGGAATACTTTGAAGGTCTGTAATAAAAATATGTTTGATAAAACGTAGCACTGAAGAATCCGAACCCAGTGACAAAACTTTTTGCAGGACCCTCGTATACAAAGATTTGCAGTAAACAACGTTATTTTTTTTAATTATTTTTTCCGTTTGAAATTATTATATTTTTAATAAAGTTGGAGCGAAAAACCGGCTTGATTTCTCCACAGACGTATTATTTATTGCCGTTTTCCGCTTGCTACTTTTTAGCGACAGAGTTTTGAGTTATGCGCACCGCGTATTAATATTTATCCAGTACAGGATAGTGATGTGATGTGTCATAGCAGACAGGTCAATCTTCGAAGAATATGACATGCGCAAACAACGACATCCAATTATAAAAAATAAATCATAAAATGAGCCGCAACGTACCTTCAGAAATGAGTGCCCAGTGAAGATTCAGATCAGACTGCGCATTGGCGCAGTCTGATCAGAATCTTCACTGGGCACATCTGGATATGCAAGGATGCAAAATTACTTCATACGGACAAAATGTGCGGATGCGCAGGCTGATCTGAGTCTTCGTTTGCTGCACATGTCGGATGGTACGTTTCCTCATGTTGCGATTCAATTAATACCTGTTGGGTTAATTACATCATAATATTCTTCTCTCTGTTTCTTGTTCTGATACTGACCACCTGTTAAACAGAAACGAATTACAATCGAACTTCAATGGCTCGAACATCTTCGGGACAATGAAAACTTGCTCTGGACATGGGTAGTTCGAGCCACTGAGGGTAAATCATGGTGCCCGGTCAGGAAGCAAATGGCGATAATTTAGAGAAATACTTTCAATTTCTATACAACAATGGTATGTTGAGTGTACTCATTAAAATCACCTCGATGAGGCAATTCTAATGAGTACACACAACACACAGTTTTATGATAAAATAAGAAAATTTATTTATTTGTTTTCTGGGGCGATCGGAAGGATTTTGTAGGGCCTCGAAAACGAGTTCGAATCAACCATGGTAAACGAGCCATCTGTGTTTGATCTTTTGAGATTTGACTGAACAGTACAATTCCGCTATCAAGACTAATTTTAGAACTATCTAAAGGTGGTCCTATTAGCGGAGTGGTCCTAGTATTGAATACAGAATACAGTAAATGCCCTAAAAGTTCGAACACTTTATTCCATACTTTTTTTGCCAAACGTTTGCTTTTAACGAGTTGTTTCTTAAAATACTCAGTAGAATGGCAAACAGTGGAGACCCTTTCAGGAGCAGTCTGATCTGATTTACACTTTTTGCAGAAACCTTCGAAAACATATTGGACTGACAAAAGTCTGATCTGAATCTTCGCAAGGCGCACATGTCAAACGGTACGTTTTCTGACGTTGCGGCGCATATGAAATAAAAAAGATGTATTTTTTTTAATTTATGTAAGACTAAATACTGATTCACTATGGCATGACATACGGTTTTCGCATTTGTCTACGAAACTTTGGTATTTCCTGGATAAAGTTTACTATGAAAACAGGGTAAAACATTGATTTTCGGACGAACATGCATAGGACTCTTATCCAGCGCCGCAACAAATGGCTTTTCTTTGGGTTCTATGTGGCTGATTTCATCTAAATTGAATACCTTTCTTTTTATATATATTTACATAAAGAAAACATGCCTATTCAAAATAATGATTTTTTTTTTCAGCTAAAAAATTCTGATATATTTCACATTTCTGCTCAAAACATGAATTGTGAGTACTAGTGAGATCGCCTCAGTGAGAGGGTTCTATTGAGTACCCAAAAACTATGTTTTTCAGCAGTAATAAGAAAAATAATGTATACCCATGTAAACAGTTTTACTATATAAAAAGTGGGTTTAAAGGGATCAAAATTATATAGGTATGTTTTCGTGATATAAATATACTACTTCGGACTATTTTTGATCGCAGTAAATGCCGCTAGGCGCTTGTGTAGGTGCCGTAAAACGTCTCCACGGACATCTATATACTTTTTGTACATGTATTATTCAATTTCTTGGGCCTTTGTAGTGGGTTATGCATGAAACGTGAAAATAAAGTTTCCCTCAAAGCTGCTAATATGTGAAAGGGATGTTGTAATTTTCATTATTCCTCGTGAACAGACCCAACAATTTTCTAAAAATAGAACTGACATACACTACAACCTCTTTATAACGCGGCTCGTTATAACACGGTTTTGGATATAACACGGTTCAAAGATGGAACCCAAAAATGTATAGATTATACTGAAAAATGACCATAAATGGTCATTTTTCAATATAATCTATACATTTTTGTTCGGATATAACACGGTTGTTTATCTATCTCGGTTTATGCTATGTATCCCAACAAAACCGTGTTATAAAGAGGTTGTGGTGTACTCAGAAATGGTGTTTCCTCTGGAAGCACATACTTCCAGAGGAACCAAAAAAGAGATAAGGAACAAATAATTACAAAACAAACACCACACGTGAAACCACTGACGCACAAACGAAGAACTGCAACAGAGGAACCATCTTGAAACGGTTAGTACGAAATCTACTGGGATAGGGGTAAGGGGCTTAAACCAGTTTTATTCGCATGAAACTTTACCTTTAATTCTGATGCAGCTCCAAATTACAAACGTATGTTCGGTCCTCATAGGGGTCATTTACCGCATCTGTTTTGTTTGTTTGTGTTGAGGTTTTAAGGCCCAGTCAACCCAATGGGTTCATGTCGAGCGCGGTCAGTTTACCTAACCACACGTTTACTGGGCAGGCTTAGTCCTCTAAGCGGTTTACCAGTATTGTGCACATTCTTTTGCCAGAAACTGACACCTGCCCTTCTTGAATCAGCGGAAGGGAGAGAATGACCGTAGAAAATATTTCATGATCAATCTCCACGAAAGAATGTTGCCGACCTCGGCGGGGGTTGAACCCGCGACCTCCTGGTCTCCAGTCGGACGGCGCATCCAACTGAGCCACCGAGGCCGGCTCCGCATCTATTAAACATCAGAGCGAAGCACATATAATCACAAATACTATGGTGAAACCAAGCAAAGGGCTGAAGAAACTGAACACAAGAAAATCACAAACAGGTCCAAAATGGACCCGACCACCTGTAAAACTGTGGCAGACTCTTAAGAGCAAAGACTGGACTTATCAGCCGTCTATGAACTCAGAAAAGAACAAACACCGGAAGTGATTGTGATGGCCATGTTTTGATATGATACAGGAACTAACTACAGGTTTAAAGGGAACGTATACACTTTCAGGGGAGGTAACTCAGATAAAATTGTTTTGCTTCCCTTCTGAAAAGGAGTCTACTCTAAAAGGAAAGAATTTGCTTGGGAGCAAATTCTTTCCGTTAAGGGTAGACCCCTGGGAAAATACTTATCTTTTAGAGTCAACCAATATCAAATGGGTTTGGTGTGTATGAAAACAAACAGGATGGGGCACAAATAGCGTCTCCATTGCAAAAACAATGGCGGAAATCCGAATAAGTGTATCTTTACCACTTAAAAGGGAACGCAACCTTAAAAGATATTGTGCTTTAAAGTAAAGAACTTTACAAACAATGAATTTTGACACAACTTTGATCAAAATCGGTGGAAAATTAAGTAAGTTATAGACAATTGAATATTTTAACATTGGTGGAATGGGCGCCGCCATTTGGAATATTTAATGAGGTTTCATAAAATTAAAATTCGTTTCATAAAGGTAGTTATTCTCATAAAGTTGGTTTATTTTGAGGAAAATGATCGCTTGTCACTAGAATTAAAAGATTATAAAAAATCTGTAGCAAAATTATTCTAAAAGACCCTTTCTAATTTGGTTTTGCGTATTTAATTTGGGCTGTGTGATGTCACAAAGCCTACAATATGGCGGCATCCGTGACAGCCATTTTAAACATATTCAATCCACCATAACTTCCTTATTTTAAGCCGATTTTGAAAATTCTTGCATCAAAATGAATGGCTTGTTAAGCGCACTACTCCCAGATATACTTACAACTTATATTGCGTTCCCCTTTAAGTTCCACTTACTTTGCCAAATATATTGTTCATACTCGCTCGAATCTGAAGGACTTTCATCTCGGCTCTTGGTGTCCTTTATTGTCAAATACTATAAGACAAAGAAAATAAAATAAAACATTTAACAAAAGTGATTTAAGCAGGGTTTTCCCTCAGGGTTTTAAAGTGATGGTCCCAGGGATTTCCTTGTGTGTTAAGATAAGTAGTCCTTTAACAAGATTTAGGGGTTTGTTCCTTTAAAGAAGTTAACCGTTTAAGCACTGCAGCAGATGACACTTTGAAATACTTTGTTTCAGAGAAAATAACGCTTACCATTTCATGTGAATTGTGTGCCTAGCAGACAATTCACATGAAATGTTGTCTTATTTTTTTTCTGAAAAATAAAATCAATTTTAGAATGTCGTCTGCTTCAATTTGCTTAGTCATTTATAAATTAACTGTTGCCCAAATATTGATAATTCTTGGCCTTTGGACCAAAATAGATTAAAATACAAAGCCACAGGTTCACGTCTACCAAACGAATGAATGCTTAACCATCGGTTAAGAACGCGAAAAAATTAGAGCGACATCGGTTAGGCATTCGATGACTCAAAAAAGGAGACCAAACTTTGCATTTTCTGTGTTCCGTGCGCGATATAAATGTTTTGAGGAAATTATTTGAAAAACCGGGAATTACATTCAACCGCCTATTGATATTGGCGTCGGTGGAGTAAATCTGAGACCACCTACTTCACGCATATTGGGTCAGTTATTTTTCGCATGCTGAAGTTGTACCGAAAGCCAAAGAAAATACGTGGAAATTCGTGGTGTTTATTGTCCTTTACTTAATTTACGCTTTGCGAGAAGTTCAGCATATCATCACGCACACACGATAGACACATATGATTATTTATGTTATGGATATTTTGGTTGTCAATGCAGCATTGTTGAGAAATTGCCACGGTAAGGGTCGAAAATGCGTGGTTACGCATTAGAGCTGTAAGTTTTGTTTTTAATTATTTGGATCTAAAGCTTAACCATCTATTTTTGACCCTTCCCGTGGCGATTTCTCAACAATGCTACATTGACAACCAAAATATCCATAAAACAAATAATAATATGTGTCTGTCGTGCATGCGTGACGATATGCTGAACTTCTAGCAAAGCGCAAAATTAAATAAAGGACAATAAACACCATGAATTTCCATGTGTTTTCTATGGCTTTTGGTACACCTTCAGCACGCGAAATATATTTCCGCCAATATGCGTGAAGTAGGTAGTCTGAGATTTACTCCACAGATGTCGATATCAATGGGCTGTTGAATGTAATTCCCCGTTTTTCAAATAATTTCCTCAAAACATTTATATCGCTCATGAAACACAGAAAATGCAAAGTTTGTTTACCTTTTTTGAGCCATCGAATGCTTAACCGATGTCGCTCTAATTGTTTCACGTTCTTAACCGATGGTTACGCATTCATTCGTTTGGTAGGCGTGAGGTAAATATAACTGATTTTGGGTTTCATTATGTATGCATCACTCAGGACCCTTGCCCCTAATTTTGAGGGTCCTGGAGAAGATTTTTAGGGTAAAAAACTGCCAAAATACGAATCAGGGAAAACCCTGGATTTAAGTCAGTCAGATCAGTCAATCTTGATCTCTTACCTATAACCCGACGGATTTGAGATGCCATGCTTAATAAATGGACTGTAGAAAAGAGAGCAGTAGTTATTGTCATAGAATATTAAACATTTTACAGACAAGTAAATTAAGCTAAAAAAGGTTTAGACTTAATGACTATTGTTGCATTTCCATATATGTTTGTGACTGATTGTAAACACACACACACACACACACACACACACACACACACACACACACACACACACACACACACAAACACACACAACAAAATCCCTGACTACTGCATTATGGGGTTGTGTTCCGAGACTGTGACTGTTCATGGGTAACCCCATATATATTTTTCATTTGTTTTGTTCGTTTGTATGTCAGTTTGAATGGCCCAGCAATTAGTACTTCAAACTGCATCGGGCGGTCTCTTTAAAACAGGTACAGACAAAGTGAAAGACAGAATGCAAATGCAATAGAGTTTTGTCTTGCCTTTATCAACTTCCATAAAAATCAATGCGCAACGTGTGAAAACGTCTCTTATGCCATAAGCGAACAGCAAATGCCCAGATCAGCGTGCGCATCCGAGCAGATTGATCTCAGTATTCTCTGTTTGTCGACATATACTACAGTTTTGATTCTGTGAGCGGACAATGAAGGACCAATCCAGCCTTCGCACGAAAAAAGGGCCCTAATGCGACCTGCGACCTGCGACCAACACAAGCCATGATTCAGGGCCTGTGTTGTTCGCAAGTCGCATAAGGGTTTGTTGGATTTTGGGTTTTTTTGGGGTTTTTTTTTCGTGCGTTGCGCATCAACTGCGATATTAATTTCAGATTTTAGCGCGGAACAAGATGGCAATATCCCAGCTAGCATTCTACATAAATCTATAGCGGGCCGTTATCGGCCCGTCAGGGTAGCTGACGGGCCGATAACGGCCCGCTATAGATTTATGTAGAATGCTTACTGGGATATTACAAGTACCTCTTTATAACATGGTTCATTATAGCAATAACATGGTTCATTATAGCAATAACATGGTTCATTATAGCAACAACGTGGTTCATTGTAGCAATAACATGGTTCATTATAGCCCAGTTTCGCACATAATAAGGTTTAATGATGGACTCCGAAAATGCTGGTCCCTAACCCACAATGTATAGATTACAGAGAAAAATGACCATTTAATGATACAACACGGCTGTTCAGCTAACACGGGATCTGCTTAACCTTTACACTGCTGTAGGCGACTATGTGCGCCCAGGAGGGGTCTGCCAACTTTAAAGCCTGTTGGAATTGGTCCATTGGTTTATGACGTGAACATTTTTAATTTTTTTTTTATATAGATATATAGGGAAAAAAGCCCCGCCCCCTAGCGGTCATATTTTTAGTCGTATCAAGACGGCTTGAACAATCTTGGTAGAGGCTCAAAGAAACATTCCTGCCAAGTTATATTGAAAGCTGTTAATTGGTTTCTGACAAGAAGATTCTTAAAGTTTTCTATATAGATATATAGGGAAAATAAGCCCCGCCCCTGCCCCCATCCCCGCCCCCATCCACCCCCCCCCCCCCCACACACACACACACACACACACACCCCGGCGGCCATGTTTTTTGACGAATCACGATTGTTTGAATAATCTTGGTAGAGGGTCACCAAGGAAACATTTCTGCCAAGTTATATTGAAATCGGTCCATTGGTTTCTGATAAGAAAATTTTTAAAGTTTTCTATATATATATATAGGGAAAATAAGCCCCGCCCACTAGCGGCCATGTTTTTGATGAATCATGACAGCTTGAACAATCTTGGTGGAGGTTTTGAAAGGAACATTCCTGCCATGTTATATTGAAATCGGTCTCGTGGTTTCTGACATGAAGACTTTTAAAGTTTTCTATATAGATATATAGGGAAAATAAGTCCCGCACCCTAGCGGCCAAGTTTTTTGACAAATCAGGGCGGCTTGAACCATCTTAGTAGAGGGTCACCAAGGAAGCATTTCTGCTAAGTTATATTGAAATCGGCCCAGTGGTTTCTGATAAGAAGATTTTTTTAAAGTTTTCTATATAGATATATAGGAAAAATAAGCCCCGCCCACTGGCGGCCATGTTTTTTTTTTTGACAAATCAAAATGGCTTGAATAATCTTGGTAGAAGATTACCGAAGGAACATTTCTGCAAAGTTATATTGAAATCGGTCCAGTGGTTTCTGACAAGAAGATTTTTAAGTTTTCAGTTAAAAATCTATTTTTAGCTCCTGTGACCTATATATGCAATGGACCGGAAGCATTTGAACAACTTTTAAAAAGGACCAACCAAGGATCATTTCTGTGAAGTTTGGTCAAAATCCAATCAGCGGTTTAGAAGGAGATGTCGTTTGAAGATTTTTTACGGACGCACGGACGCACGGACACACGCACGCACGGACGGACGCACGACGGACAAAATGTGATCACAAAAGCTCACCTTGTCACTACGTGACAGATGAGCTAAAAGTAGTAAACCTTTAGTTAAGTGGATACAGTTTCAGGTGAGACAACTCTGTAGAAATTGTGTTTCTCCCTTCTGAAAAGGGGTCTTCTCTAAAAAGAAAGAATTTGCTACCCCTGGGAGCAAATTCTTTCTTTTTAGATACCTCTTTTCAAAAGAGGCTTGATGTGCCAGAAGGCAAACAGGCGTGCTGGGGGAGACTAATTTCCCATATCACAGGTCAGAGCTGGATCCAGGAGTTCAAGAAAGGGGGATATTTAGTTACCTTCACGTAACGAATTTACCCATGAAAACAAAATATTTCTTGCCTGGCAGGGGGGGTTCGACTGTCCCCTTTGACCCCCTTTGGAGCCGTTCCTGCATGTCCTGGTGAATGAATGTCATTGGACGTTTCACCAGCAAATATTCTGATTCTGAAGAAGTCACAAAAGTTGTCTCATCTAAGTGTTTACAGCCCCCACCCCTACCACAGACTCCCTTAAGCATTTCAGGTCGAAGCTGCTCCATTGCTATACACAGTGACTCAAACTCCACTTTATACAGTATTTGGTTTGGAGTTTTACTCCCTAGTTAACACTGTTAAGGTCATCTCCGGCTGGACAGTTAAGCTACTCACACTTTTACCTGGACACGCATAGTTCTCTAAGTGTTTAACCAGTGCCTTGTGCACATACTTTCGCCAGTAGTTGACAAGTGACCCTTCTTGGATCAGTGCTGGAAGGAGGAGAATGACCACAGAAATTATTTCATCATCAGTCTCCATAAGAGTTATGTTGAAATGTGATAAGAACTTTCGACCCCAGACGCGTTACCGACTGCGCTATGGAGCCTATACATACACAGTGATACGTCACTTCTGTAACTCACAGCATTTGAAGACCTGATGGCTTTTGCCTTGAAGCTCTTAGGTGGAACTAATGGCTTTTTAGGCGGAAGTGGTGGACACTCATCTGACATCACTTCCGTTTTCGTCAAATTTTTAGTGTCGGCATTAACCTGATCAACAAAAGCGTAAGTGTTTCGATCTGATGAATGACTCTTCGTGTGTGTTACTGAAAATGTATAGTATAACAGTTAGCACCAAGCAAAATTTGTTGCAGACAAACTTTGGAAACTAGCTCAAAAATGCGTCAATGGAATTTTGTTTCCTCGCCACACCCGGGAATTTTCGAGCTAGTACCATCGACAGGGGATCGGTTAACAAAAGTATGCCTCGAAGAATTGTATCACCAATTATTTCTTTATTAGCGAGTCAAAAATAGATATGATTTAACTTTGTTCTCCGTTAGAGTTTGCCGTAGATTGTGCAGTGCTTGAATATAATTTTGCCACAACTTTTTAAAACAGAACTGAAATTTCTAAACTTTCTGTCAACACGGAGATTTGGACCCATGAGTTTTTATTTCCAGTCAAATCTACAGCATTGAGACGCCCACTGAAGCACCATCCCTAGTAAAATCAAACATGAAACATTACAAATATGCTGAAAAATACAGGCGTGGAAAACACAGATGTCGAAAAAAGACGAAATTAGAGTACGAGATAGTTCCCTCGATAAAGAGCTAGTTCCACCGACACGTAGCTAGTTCTATTTTACTTTTCCAGGTAAAACAGCCTACCATAAATTAGATAAATTTAAAAATATACTAAGGCTAGCACTTTTGTGTAGCGCTTTGTAGCAACTTGGCTGTCTTACGCAACGTTCCGTTTCAAGAAAGCTCTTTACAAAATGGTTTTGCTATCTCGGTCCCTAATTTTCAATAATTATAGATTTAATATTTTTTACTTAAACTTCTTTTTACCACCACACAAGCGTATTTCATCGTCCTTGATGGTTAGTGTTGAAAAACTCTCCATTCAACATTTTAAAGCGTGTGGTCACGTCACGGGTATTGTCGCCAATTTGTTACTTCTCGTTGCTACAGTGTATGCCACGGTCCGCTTAGACTGGCTCCAGTCTCCAGTGACTAAATATTTTTCTCGTAATCCTGTTTGATAATCCACTAAAATAAAACCAACTAAATATCATGACTATAAAGGCTGGTCACTAGAGTGACCAGCCTTTATAGTCATGATATTAGTTTGGTTTTATTTTAGTGGATTATTAAAAAGATTATAAGAAAAAAAAATATTTAGTCACTGGAGACTGAAACCAGTCTACGGTCCGCTTCGAAAGCGCTTTATGTGAGCAGCTCCGAATATGCCAGGTAGCGTTAGCAAGCGCCTTTTAGCAACATGTCGTTGCCATTTGTCACAAAGCGCTCTATAGCGCTAGATCTATACAACTCGCCCAAGCTATTTGTGTCTAAAATGTCACTGCACACGTTGTACAATTATGGAGACCGAACCGCCAATCACAAAAATTGACAGGTTTGATATAAAACAAACCACAGCATTGCAATTAATCGTTTTTATTTGCTTATGTTCTCTCACATTGCATGTGTATTGAATTATATTTATTTGACAAGCAAACTAAGATCTCCAATTACAGATATACCCTTTTGTCTTTGTATATATTTTTTTCTCTGTTTTATTTCTATCATATTTCCATATTATTTCTTCACAAATATTTTGCCGTAGCTTTTTGTAAAATTTCTAGCTAAAATAGTTAATATACTAAGAGGCAAAAATAAGTATACAGGTAACTTGTTTTTTTATTTTTTCACCGGAGTTTTACATATGTACATTAATCGTTGATATTACAGTTAAGATCAATTATTTACGCATGATTTGCAACTATTTCCAGGAAATTCTATCAAAGACATCACGAAAACATACCTATATAATTCTGGCCCCCTTAAACCCCACTTTTATATAGTAAAACTGGGGTTTACAGGGGTATACATTATTTTTTCTTATTTCTGCTTAAAAACATAGATTGTGGGTACTCGTTAGAACCGCCTCGGTGAGGCGGTTCTAACGAGTACCCACAATCTATGTTTTGAGCAGAAATATGAAAAATATCCGATTGTTTAATCTGAAAACTTTCAGCTTTTGGTGGTGAAATTTTCAATATATTTGAATAAGCGTGTTTTCGTAATGAGCAAGGGAATGACATTTACGGAAACGAATAAGGGTTGAAATCAACATTTGCTTATGAGTAGCTTCCCTTTAATAGTGCATTTTGGACAAAGAAACTTACAGTTATGCGTTTGTATTGTATTCAGTCGATAGAAGGATAAAAGTGCCGTAATGACATTTTTCAACTTTAAATGCATATCAGAGTACACTGTCAAATTTCTATACTAAGGGCATGACGTTTTTGCCATTTTCATTCCTCTTCTGACGGAATGCACTGAATTTCTATGGGACAGTAATTGACATTGTTCTGTTAAATAAACCGCTTTAGGAGATTTCATCTATATGTGGTGCAAAAAGGCTAAGCCAGGCAACACTTTTTCGAAAAATTCCAGTGAAAACAACCAACGCCATCTCAGATATAGACTTTAAATTCCCTATATTTTTCATTCAAAGGGAGATAATTTAAGACGGGGAGAAATTCTAATTCAGCTTGACGTCATTTGATGGGAATTTCGAATTAATAGCGTTGTGGTTTCACCCACAGACATTTGTACAAGACATTTATGAAAAGTAAAATGACATTTGTTTAATACAAAGTGAGTTATGACTTGAAATGATGTTTTTTAATCAAGGGTCCATAACTCCATAATGTATGACTGCGAAAGAATTACCTTTGTGATTTCCAAAGACAGACGTTTGACAAAAATGACCATGGAAACACTTTAACGAAAAAAGTACAACATAAGCCGGTACATAAAACTCGAAACTGTATATACTTTTTATTGCCTTTGAGTGTATGTTTAAGCCGACCCTCGATGAAAATAGCGGACAACGGACGTGTGTGGCACGCTCAAATGCTATATTATTCTTAGCACGAATGAATTAGGTGTTAAATCCCGGTCCTGCTGAACCCGAACATGCTCTGCGTTTGCAAACAGTGTAGATCCAGATCAGCTGGTATCTGAAGAAGAAGCCAACTGATTTGGATCTACACTGTTTGTATCAGCAACCTAGATCAAGTAATCAGATTGGCTGAAAATTAGAAGTGGGCGTGGCATATTGCCACGCCCACTTCTAAATTTCTGACAATCAGATTACTTCTGAATCTTAATTTATTCAGCATGGCAATGGCCAATAAGTAATAAATAAGTAACAAGCCACCAAACCTGATTTCTTGTTTAATGCTATGCTTCCAGTCTTTCGCCTGCCGGTTTTCTGTTTACTTTTTGTGAAGCACAGATTTATGTGAATATGCAAATGTTGAACACCTGGTGGTACTGCTGCATTTAAATGCACTGAAAAAGAAAAGAACCACAATGTCAGGAAACATACCTTTTGAAATCTACGCCCAGTGAAAATTCAGGCCCTATTATCAGCATAAACATTTACCTCAGAAATACCAATCTTTCGTAGAGGAATGCAAAAGCCAAATGACATTCCAAAGTGAATCAGGCTTTAGTCTTACATGCATTTAAGATTCATCTTTTTTTTTTTTTCTTTTTTTTTTTTTTCTTTCTTTTTTTTTTCAAATGAGCCACAACGTCAAAAAACGTACCTTCGAACCTTTGCGTCCAGCGAAGATTCAGATCAGCCTGCGCATTTGCGCAGGCTGATTTGAGTCTACGTTGGGCGCACATGTCAGAAGGTACGTTTTCTCACATTACGGCGCAAAGGTTCATGAAATAGCTGATTTTTTTTTCATGGTTTGGCAAAGGGAGACAACTCTGGGAAACATGAGTTTGATTCCCTATAGTACTTGAATCTTTTAAAAAATGGGGGCAATTCATAAAGGAAAGAATATGCTCTCAGTGTGAGCAATTTCATTCCTTTAAGAGCAGCACTCAATGAGGCGGTAGGTAAATATTACCGTATAAGAGTTGTTTCCCTTGAACGTGTAACCATTCGCCTCTGTCCATTAGTTTATATTATGTGATTCATTGTTGCTGGTTTGTTTTTTTTGTGTGTGTGTTTTTGTGGGGGTTTTTTTGTTGTTGTTTTTTTTTTTTTTTTTTTTTTTTTTTTTTTTTTGGTTTTTTGGGGGTTTTTTTTGGGTTTTTTTTTTTGTTTTTGTTTGTTTGTTTTTTGTTGTTGTTGTTTTTGTTGTTGTTTTTTTTGTTGTTTTTTTTGTTTATTTTTTTTTTTTTCTTGTTTTTTTTTTTTTTTTTTTTGTTTTTGTTTTTTGTTGTTTGTTTTTTTTTTGTTGTTTTTTTTTGTTTTCTCATTGAGACTTTCTATAATTTAAAGGTTGTGGAATGCTATTAAAAAAGTATTGAATAAGCTGATTTAAATATGGAATAGTCTTGGGGGTCTTCACACGCAAATCTAGGCTAAATCGGCTAAATTCCACCATGCAAAGGGTGAATTCCAGAGGCCTACGAGAGATCTGGTTAAGTTGGCCTCTACAAGAATGACCCTCATTTTAAAAGATAATTACAGTTTATTTCACATCGCTTTTTTAGGCTTACTTTATGAAATTAAATCAGATAAGAATATCAACTTTTGTCACGCTGTCCCGGGAATGATATAAATTGCCCTTAACAGTATCAATGTATCCCCTACTTTAAAAGTGACATTGTAAAAATCAATTTACAGTCGACTCTTGTTACACTCTCGAAGTCCAAATGACTCTCTAATATATACTTATAAGAGATACCTGTACCTCGATATATCAGATTTGCAGAATTGAGGAAAACATAAATCGAACAACCACGTTTCACAAATGAATATGTAATTTGACTCCTAAAGTTTGAGATATCTCGTATTGAGAATATTGTGGAAAAGAGGAGAAATTGCTCCTAAGGAGCAATTTCTCCTCTTTTCCACAATATTTTGTTACCTGTTGTTAGATTTTCATGCTCAAACAGGGACCAGATTTTTCACTTCGAGATAAATGGTTATTAGAGATAGGCGATGTCGAGATAACGAGAGTCGACTGTATATCTCATAACATTTGATAAAGTGCTGCATTGGTAACCTTTTAGAATGTCCACATAAGTGTGATGTGCCGAGACAGTGTTCAAGCTAGTACCGAGTTTTAGTTATAATAGTTGCAGGCAGTCTCAGGTTTTATTTTAGTTATAATGACATTTTGAACAGTACATGGAAAATAGCATGTTTCATGTTCATGACCTTTCACAAAGTGCTTCCGGAGAAACGGCATATATTAAGATTCACAATAAAACCAGACAACATGAAGCATAGAATAAAACTAACAAAACAACCATATGCTAAAAATAAACAAGATGCTCATGGACCACTATGCTCACCAGAGCTCAAGTGGGCGAGAAGGTCCGTTTCTGCAACCTTAACCCTTTTGCACTCATAACTTGCACTTTGTACTTTAAAAGTTCCGTTTTTCAACATTTCAATTTTGATATAAGTTGCTTACGAGCGTATTTTTCATATTCAAAATAGGTCTCAAATGGTCATCATTTGAATAAACCTGTTAGAGCCAGAGTCCCCAAGGCTGCATATCAAGTTTCGAGGTCTGCGGCCTTTCAAGTCCTGAGAAGAAAATTTTCAAATGTTTTTTACCATATATGGGCATGGCGAATACCTTGATCATTTGACCCAAATCGCATGAACAAACTTTCATTCTACCATCCCACAGAGACTCCACATATAATTTAGTTTCAATCAGCCCAGCAGTTTTAGAGGAGAAGATAAAAATACTGAATCTGAGGCATCCAGGACAAAGGTCAGTAAATGACCTTGAGCTTTGGTAGTTATAAAAGTTCATTTAGGTGACTGCATATATCAACTTTGAATGTCATAGGCTACCATAGCCACATAAATCCACAATTTGCCTTATTCCCATACAAAAGTCTAGTGGCCAAAGTTGACCTTGTCGTAAAATAGGTAAATGTCAACCAACGGTCACCATTTGAATAAACTTAGTAGAACCCGAGTATCGAATGGTCCATACCAAGTTTCAAGGTCATCGGTTATTCGGTTTCTGAGAAGAAAATGTTCAAAGGGCGTGGGCATGGCGAATATCTTGATCATTTGACCAAGATTTCATGAACAAACTTTCATTCCCCCATTCAACAGGGGCTCCACATGTAATTTGGTTTCAATCAGCCCAGCAGTTTTAGAGGAGAAGAAGATAAAAAAAATACTGAATCTGATGCATCCCGGACAAAGATCAATAAATGACCTTGATCTTTGGAATTTATAAAAATTATTTAGCTGACTGCAAATATCAACTTTGATGTGATAGGCTACAACAGCTTCAGAAAAAATCCAGTTTGCCTTTCTCCCACACCAAAGCCCAAGTGACCGAATTTGACCTTGCTGTAAAATAAATCAAGGTCAACCAAGGATTATCATTTGAACAAACTTGGTAGAGCCCGAGTCCTAATGCTACATATCAAGTTTCAAGATCATCGGCCGTTCGGATCCTGAGAAAAAAAAATCAAAGATTTTTACCATGGCAGCCACCATGGTCATGTGACCCAGACACTATGAACACACTTTTGTAGCCCAAACCCCATGGAGGCTCCATATGTAATTTACTTTCAACTGGCCTGGCGGTTTCATTTGCTTTTTGTTTTATGTCTTGCCTTGTGTTATTTTGTTCTTGTGTTTTACTGTCCTTTTAGCATTGCGACTACCTCCTTGGAGAAGAGAGAGCTAGTCTTGGTGCTTTTCGTACGTTTGTTCCATTTGCGCTTGCTTGGTTTTGTCTGTTTCCTCTTCTTCTTGGTGTCTGGGTAGGGCTGCGATTTGTGATTGTGGCACTCCCTTGACTTTTCTCTTACCCTATTTTTTGAGTAGATGTCGTTTGAAAAATGTTGACGTCGCCGACACCGACGACGGACCACTGTCTATCCTATGAGTTCCCCCCGGGGCCTTCGGCTCTGGTGAGCTAAAAAACGTGAAACGATAATACCCCGCCACTATCGTGTGGCGTGCGGATAAATGTCAAAAATTGGTGAAATTTGCCCATAAGCAATCCTAGATCAGATCTCTATAATATCAATACACATACCAAGTTTGGTGAAAATCCATCGTTATTTATTCAGATTATCGTCTGGTAACGAAAATAGGGACGGACGGACGGAAAACTGACAACAACGGACGGACAAAAGACGGAGGGACGGACGGACACACGGACGTCAAACTTAAGCATTAATATCTCGCCACTTTCGTGTGGCGGGGTATAATAAGAAAAATAAAGTCAAACTTCAATGGCTCGAACATCTTTGGGACCATAGAAAATTGTTCGAGACATGGGTAGTTCGAGTCACTGAGGGTTAATCATGGTGCCAGGTCAGGAGGCAAATAGCGATAATTTAGCAAAATGTTTTCTATTTTCTACACAACAATTGTATGTTGTGTGTACTCAAAATGAGTTCGAATTAGCCATGGTAAACGAGCCATCGGTGTTCGAGCTGTTGAGGTTCGACTGTATCAATAATGAGTTCCCACCGCATACAGCATATCTTTGTTTTTTGTTGTTGTTGTTGTTGCTGCTGCTGCTGTTGTTGTTGTTCTAAAGCTATGAAGGACTATGGAATAAGGAATTTGAAGGACTGAGGAATAAGGAATTGGAAAACAATAAGGGATAACAAACCATCTTCATCACTGCTTGAGTCTGATAATGAATGAGTATCATCATGATCCCCCGGGTAGACCCTTATATAATCACTTCCGCCATATTCAGCATCAGAACGAGGCCCCGGTAATACGAAAGCAGGCACGTGCTGCGACGGTACTGTCTTTGGTAAACTGTTTTCTCTGTCTGTTTCGGTTGCTGAAAAACATCGCATTTGTCACTGTGATTTGATTACTACTTAACCTTTAGTACTCTTTGAGCTAATTCAGCAGACGACAAATTGGTGATATTTTCGGAGATAATTTGCATGACATGTCGGAAACTGTTTTCTCGGAATTATAAGAAAAATATGTCATTAATTTATCGTCTCAGCTGAATTAGCCCGGAGAGTGGTAAAGGTTAAGAGGTTGCACATACAGGGTAACTCTTCCAGCGCTAAGCAAAACAATTGTCGTCTGCTTTGTCATCTGCTTGTGATTTTATAAGTCATTCTTGCAAACCGTGTGGACCCAGATCAGACTGCTCCTCTGGGTCCACACTGTTTGCCTGTGTGCTAAAAATAGGTTTGAAAAGTTTGCAAAAATTTTCAGCAGACGACATAAACAGACGGCATTTTCAGATGCAGGTTTTCTTGGCATTTTAAGGGATGTAAAGCAAACTTCAATATACATAATAAACAACATTTTTGTCCACCTAAATGGTGAAAATTTAGGACTGTTTTCTCGGAAAAATAAGAAAAATATATCATTAATTTCCCGTCTCAGCTGAATTAGTCCAGGGAGTGGTAAAGGTTAAGAAGCTGCACATGCAGGGTACCCTTCCAGCGCTAAGCAAAACAGTAGCACACGACATTCTATTTCTTTTATTATTATTATTCTGATAAAATAAGACTTGGCCCAGCAGACGATTCACATAAAATGCCAAGTCTTAGTTTTTCTGAAAAATAGTTTTTAAAAAATTAAAATATCGTCTGCTGCAGTTGTGGTAAGCCCGTCACTGGTAAAAAGCTAAAGTCACTGAGGTAATGTGGGCAGACGATTCACATGAAATGCCAAATCTTAGTTTCTTTGAAAAACAGATTTGAACAGATCAAAATTTCGTCTGCTGCAGTTGTGGTAAGCCCTTAAATGGTTTAAAGCTAAAGTCACTGAGGTAATATGAGGATTTAGCGCAAAATACTTTAACTCTATGTTGAAAAGTTTAATAGTCTGTAACGATAAGCAAAATTTGGCTATTAAAGTTGATAAACAAGTAGAGCTGACTCCATTTTAGAAGGGAGGCAAAAATAATTGACATTGCTCTCTCCCCTGAATTAAGGTCACCACTGAAACCTGGCGCAATCTTTTATCCCAACAATAGATTTTCTTTGAATTATGCATTTTGTTTTCCCATTTCATTGTAAAAGGTTATAAAACAATAAAAAGCTGAAGTCACCATCTGCTATCAGAGTTCTGGTGCTTCAAAGATGTACCCCCTTTGGCATTTTTCTTCAAGGTTGTTCTAGGACCTAGTTGTACTGAGAAAATCATTCTAAGGCAACAACTAACACCGATGAGATACCTTCAATTATTGCAACAGAATGGCATAAGATTATGCAAAGTGCAGGAAAAATTTTACCCTTAAACTGCCAATTGTCGTCTGCTTTGTCATCTGCTTGTGATTTTAAAAGTCAATTTGCAAACAGTGTGGACCCAGAGCAGACTGCTCCTCTTGAAGCAGTCTGATCTGGGTGCACACTGTTTGCCTGTATGCTAAAAAATAGGTTTGAAAAGTTTGCAAGAAAATCCAGCAGACGACATAAACACTTCAATATACCTAATAAACAACATTATTGTCCACCTAAATGGTGAAAATTTATTGTAGTTTTAACGGTAATTACTGAATATTCAAATATTACAGACACTTCCCAATAACAAATTTTCATTAAACTTTCAAGTAATGATTATAACTTATTGTGTAGCATTATTCTGAAATTACATAAAATTTCACCACCTGTTAAACGAGATAATGCTGGATAATTAACCCTACCCACGAAATAGCAAAATTCTATTTTTCTAAAGATCTGAACCCTTTCGATGACTTCAATCGATTTCAAAAGGTCAGTATTGCTTTAAAATGGTATGTTGTCATATTCTAGATACATACAGACAATCAGGGCCCAGTTGTTCAAAAGTAACGATGTCGTTATCGTTAAAACTTTGATCATTAAATATGGCATATACGCTAATATATTTGCTGAAAAAAATGTGAGTAGCTTTTGTATTTGCAAAAGATACTCACATTTTTTTTTCAGCAAAAATTAGATATTGTACTTACTAGAACAATTAAGATTTTGACAAATAACGAGCTCGTTAAGCTAACGACCTTCTGAACAACTGGGCCCTGAATAACAATAATGCACACTAAAATGATAATTTGCCTTAGCAAATTGCTATGAATTGTAACCCTATCCCCTGTTTTCTAGGAACATACGCTCAACATGATAAAATGTGACTTAACTTGTTCATCACGAAAACACGCCTATATAATTTTGACCCCCTTAAACCCCACTTTTGTATAGTAAAACTGGGGTTTACAGGGGTATACATTATTTTTCTTATTCCTGCTCAAAAACATAGATTGTGGGTACTCGTTAGAACCGCCTCGTCGAGGCGGTTCTAACGAGTACCCACAATCTATGTTTTGAACAGAAATTTGAAAAATATCTGAATTTTTTATAAAAAAAATTCTCTTTTTTGGTTGTAAAATTTTCAATATATTTGAATAGGCGTGTTTCCGTAATGTTCAAATAGCCACATGAGTATATTCACTATTTGTAATAAATACATCATATTGCAGGATTCGTCTAATAAATCAAAACTTATACTGAAATATATGCATGCGTTGCACATTTATAAGACTGGATGGCTTAAAGGGCGTATTTTGGTAATTTTACCACCTAAAATTGCCAAAATCAAGGGCGATAACTCATGCCATACACACTGTTTTATGCAAACTGGTGTACTAATTGAGGATTAATTAAATGGACAGTACCATGCAAATTTTATTGTAACCTATCTCCAGTGTGAAAAATTTAAGTTAAAACATGAATTTTACCAATTGTTTCACATAAATGCTATACGTCAGTGGCAATAACCCCTGCAAGAATAAATACACTATATGTCAGAAGCATCTATGGTGTGCAGTCTGTCATAACAAGGTTTCATAATAAGTTTCGTCTTAGAAACAGATTTTTAAGATATTGCATTATTACTAAGTTAAGTATAGTTTTTCCCGTATAGCACAAAAGTGAAAAGGTACTCAGGGGCAATAACCCATGTTAGCACAAAATCATTTTTATCGTGGTATATTTACATTTCAAGTTCAAGTCAATGTATATGTGCACGTTTCAGATGAATAGGGTAACAGATACTTACGTTATAAGGTAAAATGTGATTTCCTCTTGCAATTTAAGAGTTATCGTTACTGATATCAGTAGTGGCATACATTACGGATTATGCATTACAGGGATTGTCAAGAATTCTGAAGTTCGAGTATATATGTACGCTTGAATTAAATATCGTTGCTTGCACGATATTTCTTTGACGTTCATTCATTTCATGCAGACAATTAACCCTTGTCATGCTGAATAAAAAAAAGATGCCACGCCCATTTCTAATTTCCAGCCAATCAGATAACTTGATCCGGGTTTTGATAGAAATTCACATATTTAATGACAAACAGTGCAGATCCAGATCGTTTGGCATCTTCAGATGCCAACTGATCTGGATATACACTGTTTGCTAAGACAGGGCATGCCGTGTTCAGCAAGAGAAGGGTTAAAAGAAATGATTTGTAGTGACAAACTTCGGCTGTATATATCTCGAACCCCGAACGCAAACGTCGTGAAAGAACGTGATTGACAGTATAACATTAATATAGGAATGCATTTTATTTTTATGGATTTTATCCATGAGTAAACGCCGGGGAATCACTCACAAATTTTACACAAAGCCCGAAACATCAGTGTTTACATATCGATAAAATCCACAAAAAAAAAGTTTGCGAGTGATCGCAGGCGTTTACACAATGATACTATTCACAAAAATATTAATTTCTTAAAATTCCAACTCCGCCAAGTTAATATGCGATATGCGAGTTAAATGACTCGACCACATTTACATTGAAAAGGCGCTTTTAATGGCTAATTTTAGAAATCTACGCAAAAATCTAAGCGGTTTCCTAAGGAAAACCTATTTTCTGGGGAAGAAATAAGAAATAAAACCAAAATATTATCATGACTATATAGGCTGGTCATTAGTGACCAGCCTTTATAGTCATGATATTATTTTGGTTGTGTTTTAGTGGATTATCACACAGAATTTTAAGAAAAAATATTTAGTCGCTGGAGACTGGAGCCAGTCTATCGATTCACTCTTATATGTACTTACAATTGATATCTTTACTGGCTGAAAGCTTTGAACTATTTGCGCCCGGCATTGCATTCGACTGTTGGCTTGTAATCCCCTGTTTCTGCCGCTCGGGCACATCCATCAGGCTCTGATCGTTTCGGTTTTCGCTTGTATTCTGTAAGTCGTTGATCAGCGAGTCTTGTGCATGAAAGAACATTTAACCCTTGTCATGCTGAATAAATTAAGATGCCAAGCCCACTTCTAATTTTCAGCCAATCATATTACTTGATCCAGGGATATTTATACAAATTCACATTCTAATTGACAAACAGTGCAGATCCAGATCAGTTGGCTTTTTCAGAAGCCAATTGATCTGGATCAACACTGTTTGCAAAAACAGGGCATATCCAGGTTCAGCAGGACTAGGGTCAAGAAATTGAGAAACTACGATTTACATGAATGAATCAAGTGCGGATTCAGAGGAGTTTCGTGGTGCTCAATCAAACTTCTATCACTGACTAAAAAGTTCAGTTTGGGTACCGTACATACTCTAAAATATTCACACGCCTTACTTTTTAACTTCTAAAATTTCAGGTTAATCCGATTTTACTATCTAACGTGATTAAAATTGCTGGATGTGTGGTAAACAGTAAAGACCCTGATCAGACGCCGTGTTCTGTTGCGTCTAATCTGGGTCTACATTATTTGCTCAGACCTTTCTGTTCTAATACTTAGGGTAACTGGTTGAATTCGAACACCCTCAGGAACTGAACGCCAAATTAAATAATCCTGGGTCCGTCCCTGTGAATGTTCATCGGAAACAGAACCCAATGATTATAGAGAGGAATGACCCTTCCGAATAATAAACACACAAAACATCGAAAGCACGTGACGTGTCGAGTTTTGTGGGCAGGACCAACTAGTTTCGACCAATTAGGTCTCATCAATGACCTTCATAATTTTCAAAAATTCTGATGTGGGCTCAATGATCACAAAGGAGCAGAATATATATATATATATATATATATATATATATATATATATATATATATATATATATATATATATATATATATATATATATATATATATATATATATATATAGTCGAACCTAAATATGACGTTGCACCGACGTTGTATAAACGTCATGTGCCTGCTGGGTATGTGCATTTTACCTGCTTTTAAAATCGCTATAATATCTGTCACCGAACAGGTATCTGACACGCAGGCGCCAATATCTATCGTTGGTTGGGGTGTCTAACATTCAGAGGCTTGAATGCTGGCACATGACGTTTATACAACGTCGCGCCTACGTCGATGCACCGGCGTTGATCCGACGTTGTTTCAACGTTGCGTGCCCGCTGGGTAATCATGTTAGAAATTTTGTCAGGTTCGTGCCGAAGGTCAGCGTGTGTCTTCAGGTACCCTGAAGCCCTGCATCAGTCATCTTGGACCAGGCTCCATAGCGCAGTCTGACTGCAGATTTAGGAGATGCGAGTTCGAATCCCAACTCGGCCTCATAACTTTCGTGGAAATTGGTCATGATATCAATTCTACGATAATTCTACCCATTTCTTGATTCGAGAACGGCAGTTTTCAGTTACTGGCGAAGTTGTGTGCGCAGGTACTGGTTAACCGCTTGGAGGTCTAAGCTTGCCTAAGAAAAGACTGCTCAGGTTAACTGACTGGCTCCACAAGACCTTAACAGTGTTGACTGGGCCATAGAACTCAAACGCAGTCACACTGGCTTGTCACATACATATCGAGGGTTGAGCGCAAGACTGTAGTAACTCAACAATATTTTTGAAACCCTCTTTTAGGGGCAACTTTGACCCCTTTGTAAACAATGCAAATTTAGGTGCCATTGCTCATACGAGCAATGGCACCCAAATTTCCATTGTTTACAGAAAGAAATGTTGTAATCTTCATAACGCCTTCATAGTGAGGGATTTAAGTATTGGGAAAAAACAACCATCTGACTTGCAACAGTCTTGCGATCAACCCTCGATATACATACAAAACAAATTCATATGACTGTAACAATTTCTAGAAAAGGAAGGAAGCGCAATCACTGAAATGTAGAAGGGCTTGGAGAGTCGGTAAAGGGTATCTGACGATTTTCGAAAAGGTGTAAAAGGTACCTCCGTGTGTCATGGATGTAACGGGTATCATTTTAATAATTCAGTGTCTGTGCTTCAGGACCATGATATATCCGTTCCACTTTAACAGAATGTATTAACTGTAAAAATTTAAAGACGTCGCTAAACTTGTAGTGGTGAAATATGACACTTGTTCATTGTCATGGTTAATTGTCCGAAATTAGTGTAACTGTATCCGGCGATAAAACGCGTTTGTAGTTGAATGTTCTCAGAATCGACAAGATTTCACAAGATCACTTCTGCATCGATAGATAATTTGAAGTTTGCTATCTTATATGAGCATTCCTTTGCCTTATAAAAACTAAGAAAGTAATGAAAAACTTCGGCATACTGTTTTGAATCGAGACATTTATCCAGTTTTTATAGTAACGTGCAATATTTAGGTCACGTGACTATGACGTATGTTACCCGCCTTTATATATACAGACATGTCTAGGCTTTCTTCCAATATCAAAATAAATCGTAAATCTTTCCGATGCTATGGTTAGCCAACATTGAGTACTGGAATCGTACTACATTAGAGTCTCGTCCTAGTGCATAACATCACATACATATATATACATCTTGCATATAAAATACACTAAGCCATTCAAAATAGAATTATAACTTATCGAAGCGCATCCTAAACATATACAAAATCAATATAAACTGTGAATACAAATTATACAGGAATAGCCTGTAAAAACACTTACACTAGCTGCCAATTAAAAAACAAGGAAGTAACTATAAAAAAATGAATTAGAGTACACACAACTCACACGCAAGTGCACCAAGTACACACAACAACCCACATGCAAGTGGACCAAGTACATACAACAACCCACACGTAAGTGGACGCAAGTACACACAATTCACACGCAAGTGGACAAAGTACACATAACAACCTACACGCAAGTGGACCAAGTACACACAACCCATACGCAAGTGGACCAAGTACACACAACAACCCATACACAAGTGGACCAAGTACACACAATAACCCACACGCAAGTGGACGCAAGTACACACAATCCATACTCAAGTGGACCAAGTACATAACCCACGCGCTTGTGGACGCAAGCACACACAATCTATACGCAAGTGAACCAAGAGACAGTACTGTGAGCCGTCACAAACTGACTCATCGGGGAACTGGTACCAGAGCGTACCACAACCGTATCTCGAGGAAGAGAGTGCTCAGAACAAGGAACAGGGTACCAATTAGGGTGGTGAGGACTGAAACCAGCAAAAAGTATACGGAAAAACTAGAACTAGCAAAACATATGCAGATGTCATTGCAAGGGCTATCCCAGTCAGCATTCTACGTAAATCTATATCGGGCCGTCATCGGCCCGTCAGGGTAGCTGACGGGCCGATGACGGCCCGATGTAGATTTACGTAGAATGCTAGCTGGGATGTTTGATAAAATGCTCGACTCTCATTAAACAATCATAGATGAGACTTTAATTGTATGTCAGTTTTAGACAATAATACCTGTATATATTTCAGATAGTTACTGGCTAACTTTAAATTTGTCAATGGTATTTTTGTGTGCTATGTTGAAAACCAGACCTGGTAAGTTTTAGTTGTTTTTTTGTTTGTTTTTTTTTTTTTTTTTTTTGTTTATTATTATTATTATTATGTTTATTATTATTGTTATTATTATTATTATTATTATTATTATTATTTTGTCTTTAGTCTATTTTCCACCAAAATGAAGGCACAAGTGTTAAAGTGCAGAAAAGTGCCTAAACATACTGACAGACACAATCTTCTTTGTGTTGTATTTTGTCAGTTTATGGCTAACCTTTAATTTCAGACCAAAGGGGGAGAGCATAAGACCTTTTTTCTGCCATGTAAAAAAAGTTTTCATTATTGCTGATATATTACTAATAGTGTCACATTTACTAACACAGTATTGATTTATCAACGTAATCCCTAGTTTGGGAGTAACTGGATCATGTAAGTAGGTGGGGTAATTCAGGATGAACCCGTTGTACAATATTTTAACACTTTTTCTCTTTTAAAGTATATCACACCCAGTTTTACCTTCTTCTGTTTGTTAGACAAATGCTTAGGTAATATCCTATCTCACTAATCTCTCTTTATTAAAGACAACAATTACTCATAAGCTCCTGGGCCAATTTCAATCAAACTTCACAGGAATGATATTTAGGTGACTCTCTACCAAACGAGTTATTTTTTTTTTTCGTATCAATGAACAAGATGACCGCCAGTGCTAAAAATAGAAAAATCTTTAAATGACAGGTCATCTTATATCATGGGCCAATTTCAATAAAACTTCACAGGAATATTGCCTATGTGTCTCTCTACCAAAATAGCTAAGATGGTTTCGCTCTTATGAACAAGATGGTCACTGGAGGTAAAAATAGAAAAATCTTTAAATGACAACTTATCCTACATCCATTGGGCAATTTTAATCAAACTTCACAAAAATGTTACCTAGGCCACTTTTTACCAAAAAAGATAAAATGGTTCTGCTCCAATGATCAAGATGGCGGCAGAGCTAAAAATATAAAATCTTTAAATGGCAATTCCTGCTATCCCTTGGGCCCAATTCAATCAAACATCATAAGAATGTTTGTTTTGATGATATCTTGATACATTTTAATAAGTGTAGTCCGGAGTCAGACCATAAAACTCGGGTGAGAGATTTAGGGCTACCTGGGCCCTCTCGTTTACTAGAAGCATCTTGGTTTTACGATGTAAGTCACAGATCTGGTGTAACATAATCATGATAGCGAGTGTGGTAATTCAGTATCAACCAAAAGCATCATACTATATAAAGTATGAACCTTAAGCCTATAAACTGTGTGTCTCTTTTAGAATATACCATATCCAGTTATATCAATTTACATTTGCTGGACTAATGCCTCAGCTAGTATCCTGTTTCACATTTTCCCTTTCAAGTAAAATATTGTCTGCAGCAATTCTTCCATGAAAACCTCTGGGCCCAGTTGTTCAAAGCTAACGACGTCGTTAGTTAACGATTCGTTAAAATTTACATCGAGTGATACGCAAATATGCTGAAATTTTTTGCTGAAAAAATGTGAGTAGCTTTTGCAAAAGCTACTCACATTTTTCAGCAAAAATATCAGAATATTGTGTTTTGAATCCGCTAAAACAGTTAACGAAATGACCCTTAACGAGCTCGTTAAGCTAACGACGCTTTGAACAACCGGGCCCTGATTTTTTTTTATTTTTGCATCTTGGTATTCACAAAATCTTAGCCTATCCCTGGAACAAATCGTTGAATTCTTTTTTAAACTTACATGAATATAATGTTGGGAGACTCCACATGACCCTTATAAAAACTGTATCAAGATATCATCAAGCAAACATTCTTATGGTGTTTGATTGAAATTGGCCAAAGGGTTTTGGAGGACTTGTAATTTAAAGATTTTTTTTCTACTTTTAGCTCTGGTAGCCACCTTGTTCATTGGAGCAGAACCATTTTAGCTATCTTGGTAGAGAGTCACCTAGTAACAGTCTTGTGAAGTTTGACCCAGCAGCATTCTTGTGAAGCTTGATCGAAACTGGTCGAAAGGTATAGGAGGAGTTGTAATTTAAAGATCTGTTTTAGCTCTGGTGGTCATCTTGCCTTTTGAAATAGAACCATTTTAGCTTCTTTGATAGAGAGTTACCTAGCAACATTCTTATGAAGTTTGACCTAGCAACATTCTTGTGAAGTTTGATTAAAATTGGCCACAAAGGTTAGAAGGAAATGTAATTTAAAGATTTTTGTTTTATTTTTTAGCTCTGGCAGCCAAACTGTAATAACTATTTTGGTAGGAAGACGCCTAGGCCACATACCTGTGAAGTTTGATTGAAATTGGCTCCGTCATCAAGAAGGAGTTGTCATTTTAAGTTGTTTTTTTTTTTTTTTTTTGTTTTTTTTGTTTTTGTTTTTTTTTTGTTTTGTTTTTTTAGCTCTGGCAGCCATTTGCTCACTGGAGCAAAACCGTTTCAAATATTTTGGTAGAGAGTCATCTAGGCTAAATTCCTGTGAATTTTGATTTAAATTGGCTCAAGGGAGTAGAAGGAGTTGTCATTTATGGCAAATTACTGATGCCGCACGATGGACCACGCATGACGCACAACGGACATTGACCTATCGCAATAGCTCAGCATAAGATCTTCATGCTCAGGTGAACTACAAAGATATAGGCAATGTAATAGGAGAAAATGAAGATCTTTGTTAAGTAGCATAAAACTAGTTTTATGGACACCTGCTCTTTTGACAATCCCACACCCCATGTGACCTTGAAAACTAAGAGCAAGGCCACCAAAACTTAATCATCTCTTTGTACTGTCCCCGTGTTGTATTCATGTATTCAGGTGAGTTTTAAAACAATTCACCACTCAGTTCTGGAGAAAGGCTAGGTTTTATTGACTTCTAAGATGCAAACTTAATAAAAATTGAAGATTTTCATAAAAGAGATGCTGCAGATGTGATATTTTTCTTTAAAGGGAGGTAAGCGAGATAGGGTATTACCTAAGGCATTTGTCTAACAAGCAGGAGAAAGTATGACTGGTGTGATATGCCTTAAAAGAGAAACAGTGTTTAAAATATGGTACCTCAGGTCCATACTGAATTACGCCACCCACTTTCATGATCATGTTACTCTGAAACAAACGCCTACGTTGCAAAATTAACGCTTAGCACTCTGGGTAAAATTTTCAGCAGACGACATTTTGAAATATTTTTCTTATTTTTCCCAGAAAACAGGATTTGACATTTCATGCAAATTGTCTCCTAAGGAGACAATTTGCATGAAATGTCAAATCCTGTTTTCTGGGAAAAATAAGAAAAATAACATCATTTTGTCGTCTGCTGAAAATGGGACACTTTTGGTTATGTATCAGCAAACGATGAAGACTTTTGTTGCGGGGCAGAAAAAAGGCCTTCTGTACACTCCACCCCCGCCCCCGCCCCCTCCCCCTCCCCCTTTGGAAGTCAAGGAATAATATTGTGAGGCTAAGAATTTAGCCAAAAATGCTATAATGGAAGCTAAGGAAAGGTAATTAGGCTCCTGGTCCCAATATGCTAAAAACTTTTCTTTTTTTTTTTCCGGGGGCTGGGGTGTCGTTTAGTTTTGCTGATTTTTACCTGTTGTTGTTGTTGTTTATATTTTTGAGGGGGTGGGGGGCTAGGGGATGGTTATGTTGTTTTTTTCTTTCGTTTCCTTCTTTTTTATTTATTTATTTTATTTTTTTATTATTATTTTTTTTTTTTTTGTTTGTTTGTTTTAGTATATATAAATCCCATATGATGCAGCACGTGGGACGTTTCCTCTATAAACCCGAATTTACAATGTCACCATAAAAGTAAACTAGTTTATCATTAAGTTTAGGTGTAATATAGTACCACTATTACACTGATAAAAAAATCCAGAAACGGATCTTGATATCAGGAGTATTGCATGCTCACCCCACGAAAATGGCCCTTATGCATTTGCGGACAACGCAGGCCCAGATCAGCCTGCGCATTTGCGCAGGCTGATTAGGGCCTGCGTTGTCCGGTTACATAATCAATGGATACTGTAGTATATGTCGACGAACAGAGAATGTCCAGATCAGACTGCACGGATGCGCACGCTGATCTGGAACTTCGCTGTTCGATATTGACAAAAGAGCCCTTTTCCCTCGTTGTACATCATTTGCGTTTTTAAGATGAATCTCTTAAGGGTAAATTTCGTCAAACATTCGTTCAATATATCTTATCAATGGTTAGCGAAAGAATGATATTTTACATGACACATGAATGATAATTTTGTTTGTGTAGAGCTTTAACGAAACGTCAACCCTTGAGGGTCATTTTGTGTCGTCCCCCAGAGAAAGAGTGAAGAGAGATAGAAGAGACAGAAGCGGAGATGAAAGAGAGGGACATGGGAGAAAGAGGAAAACGAATCGGAAGTGAAGAAACAGTAGAAAAACATTGCCCCTCTACTTTTACCTGCTGCAAGGATAGCATGCCTTGCCAAGTTGTAAGCCAGTATCAGTTGGGCGCCCCGTGAGGCAAGATACACGACATGAATGAGAGAGTGAGAGACAGAGACAGACAGACATACCTACAGAGTGACAGACAGTCAGACAGACAGAGACAAAAATACAGACAGACATCTGTCGCTCATCTTACCTGGTGCATTCACATTGTTGTCTCCTTTAAGGCTTCCCTTTAACTTGCTGGGTCGCGGAACCGTTGGTTTTTTCGGAACAACTGGTTTAGGAGAGCCACCACCATCCGATTGTTCATTCCGTTTGTCAGGCTGAGTGATCGTTTGTACAACTTCACTTTCTTTGACGTTTGAATGGGGAAAGCTTCCACCCTCAGCCATGGTTATTCAGTCTTCTGCAATCAAACTATACTAGAAAGACAGTACCCAGAAATGTCCCATCACGAAACACAGCCTTCCCACGGCGCCAAAAGAAGACAAGATGTGTTATGAACATATTAGCCAGCGCTTGACAAAAACTACAAAATGGCATGTGCGCCCAGCGAACACTCAGATCAGCCTGGGTATCCGCTCAGGCTGATCAGAGTCTTTGCTGTGCGCTCAATGAAGCTAAGGACCCAAGCTTTCTTCATGCGGACAGCGAAGACTCCGATCAGACTGGGCGGATGCCCAGGCTGATCTGAGTCTTCGCAGAGCGCACATGCCATTTTGTAGGTTTTGTCATGAGCTGGCTCAAATTGTAATGACAAAAGAAAATGCATGGCAGACATACGGAAAAACGTTCCGTCTGAGGGAAGCCGCCTTGAAACGGTCAACCGAAATATTACTTGGGGTTGAGGTGGGGTAATGGGGTCAAACCAGTTTTGCTCGCGCTTTTTTAAATTTTAGGACAAGTAAGGTATCAAAATAATAAAACGTATTGAAATGGATGTTTTCATATCGGCCCTGTTGCAGGTCCGAGGTCTGTAGTATTGGCCTGAGGATGGCTGTATTGACCTAAGGCGAAGCCGAAGACCAATAGCGCCATACGAAGGCCAGTACGACTGGCCAAGGACCTTAACGGGGCCGATATGAAAACATCCACTTCATATTTACATATTTATTTATCAACGTTTGGTTATACCCCGCCACACGATAGTAGCGGGGTATTATGGTTTCACAATGGACGTCCGTGTGTCTGTCCGTCAGTCGTACGTCCGTCCGTCCGTTTTTCGTTTCCGGATGATAACTTAAGTAAACACCAATGGATTTTCACCAAACTTGGTATGTGCATTGATATTGTGGAGATCTGGTTTGGGATTGCTGATGGGCAAATTTCGTCAAACTTTGACGGAGATATCTGCCTTAGACACGCCTATATTTTTCTTTGCCGGACGATAACTAGAGTAAATGTCAATGGATTTTCACCAAACTTGGTACATGCATTGATATGAAGGAAATCTGGTTTGGGATTGCTTATGGGCAAATTTTGTCAATGTTTGACAGAGTTATCCGCCCGCGACACGATAATGGCGGGGTATTATAGTTTAACGTTTTTATTTTCAACTTTTAAAGTGTTGAAAGTCAATAAACTCACTTTTTGAGTACTTTTGTTCTTGATTCTTGCTTCACCATGCAATTAATTGCTGATTTTTTTTTAAACATTGCTTTGTTTGAATGGATACTCGGAACTGCTGTCTGCAAGTGTAGCCCTAACATCTACTGGTATCTTGATGTAACCTAAGCACCAAAAAGAACAAGTATCACTGTGTTTTAAGTCGCATCGACTGGTTTTACCCTAAAACTTTCATGGTCCTCCTATAAAGCCCGGGCCAAAAACGTATACAAACCATGCCAAACATTGCAGTGGTGTGATGTAGGCTCTTTGGCACATATTACAACAATGATTATTCAGTTGATTAATAATTAGGATTATAACGCTAATCTTGTCCAAAGTTTAGGACAAGGGCGGTAATGACTTTGCCCAAATATTTATGGCAATAACGGTACAGTCACCTTTATGGACGGAGATGAAACTTAAGAAATACATTACGCAAACATGCCTATTTAAATATATTAAAATTTTACAACCAAAAAAGAAAAATTTTCAGATAAAAACTTTTTATATTTTTCTTATTTCTGCTCAAAACATAGATTGTGGGTACTCGTTAGAACCGCCTCAGCGAGGTGGTTCTAACGAGTACCCACAATCTATGTTTTTTAGCAGAAATAAGAAAAATAATGTATACCCCTGTAAACCCCAGTTTTACTATATAAAAGTGGGGTTTAAGGGGGTCAAAATTATATAGGCATGTTTTCGTGATGACCTCGTAGATCTGCTCTAGCAGTGATTTGTTGAGTAATAAATCACTGTTTGGAGGTCAGTTGTAAAGTAGGTCAAATCACGAGCGCGGAGCACATGCATTTCTTACGTTGCTGACGCTAGAAAAATGACGTTACACCGTCTAACGTCGCGGAAACGAAGACTGACGTCAGCAATGTGTCAAAATGACGTCGGAACGGCGCCAGATAGCGTCGCGCGCTTTCGCCCAGTGATTCGTTGCAGAATAAATCGCTGAATTTAACCGTTGGCTATAGACTATCCTATTTACCCTTAACCCACTGTAGACTGAATAGACTCCCCACACTATATATCGGAAGAGTCCAATTTCAATTTCAGGTACGTCCGGTTATGAGATTTAGATATTCCTAGAGAAAAATGGCTAAAGTATTTGCAAATATTGGAGACCCTGATCAGATGCCGCGTTTTGTGGCGTCTGATCTGGTCTGCCCTGTTTGCCAAGTGTCCTTTTAAGGGTCTCAAGACTACAATGGGTTAATATTGGTTATCCTTTAAGTCTAACCCATTTATGCCGAATAGGCTCTTCTACCTCAAACCTTTTGACAGGTCCAGTTCCACTAGAAGGGGTGTCAGGTTACTTTTTATTATTATCGCGCTTCAAAGAAAATCCTTTAGGTAAACACAAACAGTATAGATCCTGATCTATGTTTGATCTGGGTCTATACTGTTAGCCATTGGGACACTGTGAGGACGCAAGGCATAAAATGGTTATATTAGTAAGTCCATTTTACTACATGTTGATGTATCTTAAAACATGAGGGCCAAGATGACCCTGTATCGCTCACCTGATTACCAGACAAGTTACGATTCAACTGACCTTTCGGTTCAAGAGAAGAACTTCAATACAGATTTTCAAGATGGTGACCATCTTGGATTTCCAGTCAGAATGATTTTAGCTACTTTTGATCTACAAGTCACCTCGATACCTTCCAATGAAGTTTCGAGTCAGCCTTTTGGTTCAGGATAAAAAAGTTCAAAATAGATTTTCAACATGGATGCTAGGACAACCGTCTTGGATTTCTGATCAGAATGATTTTACCTATATATTTTGGATCTACAAGTCACCCTGATACTTCCTATCAATTTTCCAGTCAATTATCCTTTCTGTTCAAAAGATGTTCAAAATAGATTTTCAAGATGGTGGCCATCTTAGATTCCTGATCAGAACAAATTTAGCTATGTTTGCTCTACAAGTCACTCAGATACTTTCTACCAAGTTTCGAGTAAATTGGCCTTTCGGTTCAGGAGAAGAAGTGCAAAATAGATTTCTAAGATAGCGGCCATGGCGGCCATCTTAGATGTCCGATCGAAAGGAGTTTAGCTAATTTTGATCTACAAGTCACCCTGATGTTTTTTTACTAAGTTTCAAGTCAACTGGCCTTTTGGTTCAGGAGAAGAAGCGCAAAATGGATTTCCAAGCTAGCGGACATGGCGGCCATCTTAGAATTCGGATCGGAATGATTTTAGCTTTTATTTTATCTACAAGTCACTCTGATGCTTCCTACAGATATCCAAGTCAATTGGTCGTTTGGTTCAGGAGAAGAAACAAAAAAAAAATCAAGATGGCGACATTGGCGGTCAGCTTGGACTTCCAATCGGAACCATTTTAAGCTATTTTTGATCCACAAGTAACCCCGATGCTTCCTACCAGCTTTCAAGTCAGTTGGCCTTTCAGTTAAGGAGAAGTTAAAAATAAATTTTAAAGATGGCGGCCATGGCGGTCATCTTCGCTTTCCTATCAGAATAATTTTAGCTATTTTTTATGTAAAAGTCACCCCAATGCTTCCTACCATGTTTTAAGTCAATTGGCCATGTTGGATTTCCGATCGGAACCATTTTAGCTATTTTTGATCTACAAGTCACCTTGATGCTTCCTACTGAGTTTCAAGTCAATTGGTCATTCGGTTCAGGAGGAGAAGCGAAAGATGTATTTTCAAGATGGCCGCCACGGAATTCATCCTGGATTTCCGATCGGAACGATTTAAGCTATTTTTTATCTACAAGTCACCCTGCTTCCTTCCAAGTTTCAATTGGTTTTTCGGTTCAGGAGAAGAAGCGAAAAATAGATTTTCGCAACGGCCATCTTGGATTTCCGATCGGAACGACTTTAGCTAATTTTGATCTACGAGTCATCCCAATGCTTCCTACTGAGTTTCAAGTCAACTGGCCCTTCGGTTCAGGGAAAGAAGCGAAAAATATATTTTCAAAATGGCCGCCACGGTGGCCATTTTCGATTTCCGATTGGAACAAATTTAGCTATTTTTGATCTGCAAGTCACCCCGATGCTTCCTACTAAGTTTCGATTCAAATGGCCTTATGATTCAGGAGAAGAAGCGAAAAATAGATTTTCGCAACGGCCATCTTGGATTTCCGATTGGAACGATTTTAGCTTATTTTTGATCTACAAGTCACCCGATGCTTCCTACTAAGTTTCAAGTCAAATGGCTTTATGGTTCAGGAGAAGAAGCGAAAAATATTTTTTCAAGATGGCCGCCACAACGGCCACCTTGAATTTCCAATCGGGACAATTTTAGCTATTTTTTAACTACAAGTCACTCCGATGCTTCCTACCGAGTTTCAAGTCAATTGGCCCATTGATTCAGGAGAAGAAGCGAAAATGAACTTCCAAAAAGGCCGCCACGGCGGCCATCTTGGATTTCCGATCGGAACGATTTTAATTATTTTTGATCTACAAGTCACCCCGATGCTTCCGACCAAGTTTCAAGACAGTCGGTCTTTCGGTTCAGGAGAAGAAGCGAAAAATAGATTTTCAAGATGGCGGCCATGGCGGCCATCTTGGATTTCCGATCGGAACCATTTGATCTGGTGACCTATGTTTTGACCCATATGACCCAGTTTTGAACTTGACCGACATTTTGTCAAGGGCATCACTCTGAGAAAGTTTGAAGTTGATTAGGCTGAAAACGTGGACTGTAGAGTGTCCACAAGCAATCTTGACAATCAAAGAAATATAACTCTGCCATCATTGGTCCGATCTGACCCATTTTCAAACTCATCCGGGATTTTATGCATGTCATTATTATCTGCAAGTTTCATGCAGATCCAATAAAAAATGAAGAAGCTAAGATGTTTACAAGATAATGGCCATTTTGAAAATCAAGGGGACGTAACTCTGCTACTATTGGTCCGATATGACCTATTTTCGAACTCCTACGAGATTTTATCCATGTCATTGACACCTGTAAGTTTCATGCAGATCCAACAAAAAATGAAAAAGCTAAGCTGTTCACAAGATAATGGCCATTTTTGACAATCAAGGGCAAGTAACTCTGCCATTGTTGGTCCAATCTGTCCCATTTTCGAACTCGTCTGAGATTTTATGTATGTCATTGTTATATTCAAGTTTCATGAAGGTCCAACAAAAAAAGAAGAAGCTCCGCTGTTCATAAGCATTTTCCCACAGTAAGCCTCTGTGACCTATAAGTTGCCATAGCAACCAAAGTTCTGAAGCAATTTTCCTAAAAGGCATATACAAGCAATCCCCCACCATAGACATACTACAGATAAAATTTGGTTGAGATCTGCTTGCAGGCTGCAAAGATATTCCGGTTCTAAAGTGTGGACGACGTAGGCTGCCATCCTGTACCTGCCAGTGGCTCTGATAAGCAAATGTTGTGTGCATCTTCCGGAGCACGTGCGGCTCTGAATATAGCGGCTGAAAAAAAGTAAACAAAAGAGGTAGGTCAGTCACTCGTGGAAAGAATCTGTTTGTCCACAAAAAGAAATTGCAAGATGAAGAAATAACCCATATGGCATACTTCTAGCAAGAACAATTCCTTAGAAAGCTAAAACAAAAATAAATTTGTGAGACAAAAAATCTTGAAACATGAATTGGTCGATATGATACTCTAAAACTTCTTCCAAACGCCATTCTTGTAATTATTTATGTTGCTTGGTTATCACCTTAGATTTCATTCTGAGTGTTTATGGAACAAAAGTGTCTACGTCTAGATCGCTTGTTCAGAGATTTAAAACATTATATATGTCTCTATCCCCTATCATACATAATTACCCCTACCGCTAAAACGAGACCACAAAATTGCACCTGTGACGTGATCGATTTCATCTCATATCTTGAAACAGAAAATTCCACGTAAATCCACTACCAGAGACCATAATCAGTTTCTGTGCTTGTTTTTGATAAGGTTGTACGTCCCCGTCAAGACATTTTAGAGCAAAAATCAGTTACAGCACAGAATAGATGTCCAAAGATCAGAAGAGACAAACGTTGCTGCAAGGCTTCAATACTCGCAACTGGATAGAGGCTGTCTTTTATAATAAAAGTTCTGCAAACATTAGCCCTCAGCTATCAGAGCCGACCGATATATTCAGAGCCGCCCTACACCATCGGAGCCATTGTTTATTTGCCCTCCATTTCCATTAGTTTGTTGTCAATTTTTATTTTTCGGTAAGTGAGACAGGTCAAACAATCATTTCACACATAAAAAATGCCAAACAGTCCAGGCGCATATGCATTTTATGAAAAAATATCCGGGAATAGCGTCGCTGAACCTTCGGCGATCAGTTTATTCAGCATCGATCAGCCCACGCCACAAGTAATTCAGACGAGATCGTACACATTTACAAACTATCTATTAGGTGAGAAAACTGTTAAAAGACTTGAGAGCAGCATGTAATTCTCCTTTTTGAGAAAAACTACCCCACAAAAACAGATTCTTTCGACGAGTGACTGACCTACCTCTTTTCTTTACTTTTTTCAGCCGCTATATTCAGAGCCGCACGTGCTCCGGAAGACGCACACAACATTTGCTTATCAGAGCCACTGGCTCCTATTATGAAGTTTCCTACCCATGTGTAAGCTCCCCCGCCATCGACTCAAATGAGCTAAAAACTGCTGGGTGAATCGCAACCACGGTAGACCCTGATCAGACGCCGCGTCTGATCAGGGTCAACATTGTTTGCTCAGGCCTGTCTGTCCCAATACCTTTTGTCTGTGTCATTCAGAATTCTCTACACACATCTATGAGGGTCCTGATGGGGTTTTAAAAAATTGGCCATTTTCTTTACTGATTCGAGATAAATCAGTAAAATTAAATACTGAGTAGAGAAAAATGAGGGCTTCAAAATAGAAAAAAAAAAATCTGAAAAAATTGTAAAGAATAGCAGGAAAATATATAATAATTAAGAATAGTGAATAATGAGAAATGAAAATATAAAGAATTAGCATAATTAAAAATAAAGAAATATATTTCTCTTTAAAAATCAACATTTTAAAGAATCGTTTTTTTTTTTTTTGTTTTTTTTTTTTTTTGTTTTTTTTTTTTTTTTGTTTTTTTTTTTAAGAATAAGGTTCGTTTTTAAGAATAAGCTAGAAATTCAAAGAAAGAGAACAATGGGGTATTTTGTACTGATTAGATAATTTCAGACCCCACCCCGCTTCCCTCAACCAACCCTCCCGAGCCCTATCAGGCCCCTCATCTATTACCCGTAACATCCGTAACATAATCTTGTCTACTTCATATTTTGAATACTCATTGGTTACTATTAACAAGCTGACACAGAAGAGTTTGCTGTGTGTGTTTTTTTTTTCCTTCCGTGTTACCTTAGTATGTTAAATACGCGGGTATATCCGTTCTCCATAATAATCAAAATTATTCTATATCACACAAAACATATCGTTTAAAGATATGTGTTCTATGTACCTCATATCCCCAGATAAGGCACTTTTTTCGAGCGAAAACTACTGATACGAGTATTTCTTTCTTATTTCTCCATAA